>CAWUFW010002133.1:2192500-2389754 GCA_963921515.1 Calotriton arnoldi | reverse complement strand
TTTCTGTGTAACTTGGAGAAAACTAAGCATGCACGACTGAGCTGAGTGAAATAGTTATCTATTGTTTCCACGACTCTGGGACACGTTCTGATTCTAAAGGGAAACACAGTGGTCATGTTTTGCGGCTGCCAGAAACTACTCCCTGCTTGTTGTCAAGGAGTTTCTAGTGGCCTCTGAGCTAGCTGGCACAAGTAATTAAGTTTAATATACTCGATAGGGACATACTGACCTTAGTCCTATGTCAAACCTATAGGATATATTATTCCAATGCGCAGAGCCTATTAGGGAAATAGGAGCTACACTACACCACTACATGCTACAAATCCAATCGCACAGCGTATCAGCAAATCATTGCAAAATTACTCTTGTTTCGAAGAATCCATGTTTATTCAAATTTATCCAAAGTTTTCCATAATCAATCAATCTTTTCACATCTTTTTTTCAACTGTTCACAATAAGGCTGTCCATTGACCCAATTTTTTCAAATGAGGCAGTTATGCCCATCCGGGCCTTTTACTAAGTCACGTGGGTAACTTGAATCATGTTAAGCAGCTAAAGAGATCATTAAATTCCAATACATTTCGGGCCTTTTTGCGCCCTTCGTCAGAGATAGCTGTTGGGTTTAAAGCAAAGCCTCTATTAGTCTTACATATCTAAAAACAGTTCTATTTTTTTAGTTCTATTTTTACAAAAAATACATACAGTGCTTACATCATATTCCAGTAATATAATAACTCAAAAATAACTCAAAAATAATAATAATTGCATCCATTTGAATTGATTGTCATCATATAATAACCACCACAACTAAAAAAGCAATACTGCAATTATGCTGCAACCTTGTCGAGTATTCCCTGAACGCGGTAACCTCCCCCACATCCATCCTCGATCTTAAACCTGCCTTTGTACCTGCGTTACTAAACGAATGCTCAACCCCCTTACATCCAATGACTACCTCAACTTAAATGCCCCTGTACATGTTTAGTGTCCAACCATATCACTTCACTGCTATGCACTATAACCTGCCCAGCCACATTCTCTACCACATACCTACTCTTCCTCCAATGTGATTTCTCGCCAGTCTGACTCCTTTCTTCGTCACCGTTTCACCAAATGAAAGCTCAAACACCTAACTCCTCCCCGTGCTTACAATTTAAGCTCTTCACAAAGCGTGACCTCCGTCAGTCACCTGATCCTCATTACTTTCTTCTACTATTCATTTGAGCTACGTGACCCGCTATTTCTGGTGCATAAATCCTGCCCTCCACTCTTCAATCAAACCACTCCCTCCCCGTAACCTCCTCCTATCGCTGAATCCCAGTTACCTTCCTCAATTAACCAAAACTACATGGCCCACTAGCTCTTGCACGAAACCTTTAAACCCAAACTGAATGCTTATCAGTTAACATACCAAATTAAGAAACATTAAAAAAACATTAAAATACAATATCATGTGCCAACTCGTGAATTTATACTAAACAAACATCTCTTTTGTTTTAAAATAAATAAATGTCCAAAATTTGAATGCACTTTACTCCACTTCAGTAAATACAGCATGTCTCGAGAGACAGCGCATGCGTTGCCTAGGCGAGACCTAAAAAGGCACGGTCCTACATTCTCGCTGATGCAGGGAAGGCAGTAGAGCGTTTAAGCTTTGTTATTGTTCTCTCCTGATGTGTCTACCCGAGACAGGGGCTAAGGTGCAGCACTTTGGCGGATCTATGGCACCTCCTGGTCCGTCGACCACGGCATGGCACTGGCTTCCAGGCATCAGGCCCAGTTCTGTCTGCATGGGGCATTTGTGGACGGGGGCCTTAATTTTGTCACGTATGATCGTTTTTCCATCCAGCCCCAGGCACTTTCTGGAGGATCAAGAAAAGGGTATTATCTTTATGGATGATTCTGAGACATGTCGCAAAGAGCAGCATGTATTTGACCTGCATTGCACGCAACATCTGCTTCACCGCGAGAGGAGAGGGGTATCATGAGGGGAGAGGGGTGCTGCTGCCGGACCCCAAGCATCACTTCAGCTTCTGTCTGGTAAGAATCATACAAGATTGTGACTTTGGCTTACATTCTTTTGGCCTTGCCATCATGGAACTATTCTGTGTTGTGAATCTCCTGGGTGGTCGCTACCACATTCCTGACATTGATCGCTCATCGCAGTCACGAGATTCTTAACTAGGGTTTCCCATTAGCAATGAATAGTGTTTCCGTTTTGCCCTCCGAATACTTCTTATAGTCATAACAGCAGCCAACACTTAGCTATATACCACTAATTGCACAGAAAGCCTGTTGGAAATTTTTCACCCCAAAGGGGGATGTTAAATTCCTTCAAAGTGTCTCAGCCTGTTGTTCGTTGGCCTTTCTATGAATAAGGTAAAGTCAGCATCGGGTCCCTCGCAACTCACATAGGATGAGCTTGGCCATGGCAAAGCTGTCCCTTGTAAGCAGCTGATCAGGACCCTGGAGAAAATGTTCAGCCACTTCAAGCATTGTCGCAGCTCATTGGCAAATTGATTCCAGTGGAATTTAGACTTGATGGTATTTGCATACAGGCAGTATCTTCAGATGCAAACAAGATGCTTCACATAGAACTTCAATTGGCTTAACTAAGAGGGCAGAAGCAAAGCCTTCAATTACCCGTTCTCCCCATATTTTGACAGCTGGGCCTGGATGTGTCTTGGCGGACTCTAGAGAGGAACATTCTCATGTATGTATGTATCTTCTCTTTAGATCAAAAGATAGAAATGACTACGGCCTGACAAGTTAGGTTTGAGTGTCACCATGTTCTCCTTGAAGGAACCCCGATCTTTAGTCCATTTCCTGGCAAATAATCCATCTCTTGGCAATCAGGCCTCTAGTGCGTACATAATTTGCCGGCTTGTCTCTCATTTTGTAGAGTGCTCCATGGAAAGTCTTTCATTCACCTGCTACATAATAACCAGATGCTGCCAGGGTTGCAGCCACACATAACCAAATAGAGGAATAGTAGATTGTTACAGTTGCACTCTTTAATGCCCAGCACAGCCACCATAGGTCCAAGCACCGCCTCAAACGACAAACACTGTGCCCATATACTCATGCATCATTGGCCAAGGCCCTACCAAGACATTTAGTGATCTTGCCTCGTGTGACAAGGCAGTCTCCTAAAGACAAGCATAACCTCAAATTCTTCGACACATTCCCAAAGGAACATTGCAGCCTCTTTCAGGGACACCAGGATGAACCAGATGCAAGTCAAAGCCACTGGAAAATAGTGACTCCTCGTCCTTTTCCGTGGACTACGACTTGCTTACATTTACCAGAGAATCCACCATCTGTTGCATCATTTTCAGATTTCAAGAAAAATAAATGTGTCTCTCGTCTAAAGAGATTAAAAGTTATTAAAACTGCAGCGCGCGGGGTGTAGCAAACGCCTGACATTTGCAAAAGTCGAGCGTGCACCTTTCAGCTCTGTTGCTGTTTTCAGTCCTTTCATTGGGTGGCAGTTTTGCCCGGGTAGTGTTGTTGTGCCAAGCTGATGGGCTGTGTGGAGGAGCATTTTGTCTGCAGCAAGAAGAAAAACTAAAGTACGTAAATGTAATCCACACTGGGCTGAAATCATGAGTCCATCTTTATCATGAAAATATTTTGTTTCACTGTTCACACAAAATGATTCTTATGCTACCTACTCTGTTCTAAACACGTAAGACATATTTTAGAACATAACTGGAATGCGTTGAATAATTCAGCTGCATCTTTAATAGACGTGGGTGCCCAACATGTAGGGTTGTTTTCAGCAGAATATGGCACTGTATATGCTTTACACAATCTTTTTTTGCTCTGGGAGTAAAAGGACAACATTGAAAGATGTTTCGCTGGATCTGCGCAAGATAAAGTCAATAATTGGGGAAGAAGATTCTATTTAGTAGGACATGCTGAATGTGTGTAGGTTTGTTTATTAGGAAATCAATATATTGTTAAGCATGGGAGCGCTTTTTTAATGTCCATAACAGTATCAAAGTAGCGATATGTGTTACATAATGAATTATTAACAGTACTTCCTGGTTGCTTGCATGGCAGTGGGGAAGTCTTGTCTCAAAGACCTGCAATATCAGGAGTTACTCCCTTCTCAGTGACACTGACCATACGGACGGATGAAAGGCTGATTATACATCTCTGCAATGCGGAGATTTGCCGGCTCTTAACGAAGCATCCCTCGTTTGCTTCTTAAACCTTGTAACGATGTTATAATGCTTCAGGTTTTTGATGACGCCATATTGATGTTTGTGTGTTTTTCAATGCTGGATTGCAGCAGGCTGGACTTCTTGTATGCGACATGATATATGTTAAAAGCTGGCCATGTGCAATAAAATATTCTAGTCCACCTTACAATATTTTTTGCACTTGACCGGGCTTGCGTAGTAATATATAAATTTACTTTCACCAAAATAAGCCTTACAGTATGTACAAACATAACACACGACGTACATGTGTTAAATTAACTAGTTGAGGGGGAAAATTCTTACCTAAAATATGATTACCCATACGGGCCACTTGGTGGCAGTGATTCTTCATCATGCACTGCTTTGAATCAGTACACTACTAATGAATGAGAGAAAAAGGCGCAGTGCTTCCATCTATTCTTCCGTCCAGCTTTCTCATTTATGAAAGAAAAAAAAAAAAAAGTGTTTGTGCTCAATGGAATCGCGAAAGGTATGTGTGCTGGGAAATGGATCGGGAGGCGAGGGATGTGGTGTTATGGCCAGAACTGCCTTCTTTTAACTGAGGAAATATGTTCGAGTTTAGGCATCGGCTCAACATCCTGTGATTCTTCGCCAATCGCGTAATCTCCCTTTGCCTACAAAAATGAATGTGTCCTTGTGTAACATAACTGGTGCTCATGTAAAGCGCTCCAATACCTTCGGGTCGAGATTGCGCTGTATAAAAACTGCAACAGAAAGAAGGCAGTATTTGATTGCAAACAATTTCCAGCTTCCTTGCCACGTCGTTAGGGAGGGTGTAGGGAGGAGGAGGCAGCTGCAGCCCATGAGGGGGAGCGAAGAGCAGCTGTTTAGAATACAAACAATCTGCGAGAGCGGGAGAAGGTGTTCTGGGAACGGCAGGGAGATTAAGTGAACTGGGAGCAGCAGCGAGAACAGAGTGAAAGATAAAGTAGTGCAATGAAGGAAAACATATGGCCGATAGTGAAAGGATTCATGTAGCAGGGGCAGTCTCCAGGGCAGAACAAAAGGAGGGACTACTAAGTTTATTCACCAATGATAAGGCAGCATTTCTAAAGGACAGTAAGAGGAACCAATGAAAATGATGGGTGTTTTTTTTAAGCTCATATCCTAGATACTACATGTCTCTTCGAGACAGCGCATGCGCTGCCTAGGCGAGACCTAAAAAAGGAAGCAAGCGGAGCCACGTGTCTTCACAGGTTTGGTGTCAATTTGTCCAAAGGCTTTTGATTTATAGCTCGCCAAGAGTTTCCGCTGAGGTTTATATGGGAAATGCAACTTTTAGGACACTGCAATAATGTTACATACTCAATTTTTCCATTTAAGTATCTATATAGTGTGTCCAATGTATTTATCAAAATACCTTCTGTGTCAGAACCCTTCAGCTCTCTCCTTCAAGGCAAATGTGGTTCATATTTCCTTGAAAGTTCTCCAACGCTGCAATATTTCATTTTGTGTCTTGCACCACCATGCAACTGAAGCTTATGAGCGAAAAATAAAACCATTAACATTGAGAATGGAGGCAACGGCGAAGTAATCTCTGATCACTGATCACAATATGTTGCACAAATAAGAGAAATACTTGCTTCGGTAAGTACAGAACTGTGAAAGGATTACACCACGTGCTACCTGCAATGACGGAATCTGGGGCATGCAAAATCAGTCTTGGAACCCTAGGATGCCAAACTGATTCACTTAGTTACCACTAACCAAAATTTGCCATCACTGTTAACATGGAAAACAAATAGTTATAAAGAGTCCAGAAGAGCGTGATAATGTTAGCAGTGAAAGGAAGTATTATGTGGAGAATTAACATGACATAAATCAGGCCTCGAAAAATTATAAAAATGTTACTAGACCTGCAGGTCGAGTAACTTCAATAATCTACACGACCTAACTGTAATGTACTTGACCCATAAACTGGTCTCAAATTGTGTGATCATTGGCAAATATTTTATTTTACAGTCTTTTTCTTAATTCTCACATAAGAGTGCACCTTCAAATATGTGAGTTCAGCATTTCTGCTGTATAAAACAAAACTCATTTGTTTTAATAAATAGAATAAACGTTTGCTTCATGCGTAATAACAATCTAGCCCACATATAGGGTACATATGATCCCTGACTTGCCTCTCAGTTTACTAATAAAATTGCCATCAGGGGAAAAAGTGTTTCTCAGTTCATGCTTAAACACTCACTTTTAATAAATATATTACTAATTGGGAGTCAGAATTAGTGAGAATTTGTCATGGACCCCACAAATTCAGAAGAGTGTGTTTTTATTGCAACATGCAGACTGTGCTATAGTAAAGAAAATTAAAAGTTCTCCTTTTCGCCCAATGTCACCAATTTTAGAAATACACCGGGCTAAAGGGAGGGGCGCAGCCTTATATGGGGCCGAAATGTGGGGGCTGGAACAACTGAATCAACTAGAAATAGCAGAAAATAAATTTCTACGAGCAATTTTAAACCTACCAAGGAATACGCCATTAATACCGCTTCGCCTAGATCTTGGTCTAAGGTCTATTGTCCACTCAGCTGTTTTAAAGGTGCTTATGTTTTGGATTAGACTTTGGACCAGCAAGACACAGATCCCTGTAAAGGAGGCAACAGAGGAACTATTAGCGCTCCACAGCCAAACAGGGCGCTTGGTTTGGTATAAAAAAGTAAGGCAATGGCTCTATAAATTGGGACTGGGATTCATGTGGGATGATCCGAAATCTATTACTAAAAGAATGAGGTTTCAGTTAAAAAAGAGGTTTTGGGAGTTTGATTCCTCATGCACTGAAGTTAGGATACTCAGTTCCCTAACAACCTGTTTTTTAGATATTAAAAGCTGTTTTAAGTTTGATCCCTCTATGGATGATATCGAACCCCCCCATGCACGTGCACTTTACATACAGTTCAGAACTGGTGTTCTTCCACTGAATGCGATGAAATGTAATTGGAAGAATGTGTCTGTGACTTCGCTGTGCCCCTTGTGCAATGCTAGCCCTGAAACACTAGAGCACTTTATATTCTTCTGTCCGTTTTACGCTAATATAAGGAAAACCTGGATTATTCCGGCCTGTCGGGTGCTGTCTTTTTCACACCCCATAGATGCCCTACGTGTTTTTAGATCAGATACAACTAGGTGGCTTGTTTTTACTTTATCAAGATACTTGCTATACGCATGGTGGAGAAGGTCTAAAACCGGAATAAGCAAATGTCGTGAGAATATGGCTATTACTGGGGATGCAAGTACCAAGGCCCCACTGACGGCCGGTATTGAGAGTTGACGATTGTGACTTAAACTGATAGTTTGGTCTTTTTCCCTTTTTTTCCTCTTATCCAATTTTAATGTTACATGATTTTAAAGTCTTTTTTAAGCTTTGTTATATTTTTATATTAGAATAACGCCAGGGAATATGAAATTGATGTCTTTTCCTTAAATGTATGCTCCAAGCTCAAATTGAATTATGCATGTTAAGGAGTATGAAGATGTTGTTTACTTTTTAATTGATTCTTAGGTCGTAATATGAATTTGTATTTATTAAGAGAATATTTTATGTATCATCATGCTATTGATTGAAATAAACTCTACATATTACTAATGCATGATGTGGTAGCACACTGTCATTTACAGACAGTAAATGGCCAAAAAATGGCCAAAAACCTCCTCACTACCTTGCAGCTTCACTACTAACACTATACAGTGTATTGATACAAATCTGTGAAAATTGAGTTAAAGAAAACATAATTATCATTTACACATCACCAAGTAAAGCGTTCTGGTTTGTTTTTCAATCTATTAAAATATTTGTTTCATCACACAGAAGTACAAAAATGGGCTTTCACAACTACTGAAATATATTTTGAAATGTTTTTACAGTTGACATATTAACTATTTAAATGTGTGTTAGGAAAGACCTGATACCCTACAGCCTTTCATTTCACATTTTGTACAGCAGGTCAGTCAGTTCACTTTACAAAATCCTGGAACTCTGCAAAGAAGGAAAAGTAATTGTAAAGTGACTTCTGAACTCGATCTCTGAACACAGAGCAAACGCAAACGTGACAAGATGAAAACAAGACTTAAAGGCATCTTTATTGCTCCTTCACTTTCTTACTTAACAGAACACCTGTTCTTTGTTAACTTGCCAGAACGGGCGAGTAGGGCCTTTATATAGCTCGGCCTGATAAAATTTGACTCGTCATAGTGAATGGGCGAGTAGATTTTTCGAGGCCTGCATATGGAGCTACCACTTAGTCCATAGGACGAGAGAGAAGAGGCATCCGCTCTACTGGCATATCTAACAAATTCTAACATCGCAGCCTTGACACTACTGTATGAATAGAGGCAGGTTTATCTTAGGCCTGGGCGAAAATTAAATTATGCGAATGTAATTCGCATAATTTCAGTAATTTCGCATTACGCTTCCTATGTGACATTCCTGAAATTATGCTATTTTCCGAAATTATGCAACGTTCTCGGTAAAATTTACTGCAAAACGCGCAATATGCAGCAATTCACAGTAAAAAATGTATCATGAATGTACAGGAACAGAACGCAAGTGGCAGTTGTTCACAGTGCCCTTGTATAAATTAATCCATCCTCGTGCCAAACATGAATGCGAGGATGCATTTTGCGCTGAACTATAGTGATAGCAACCTACACAAATTCCACACACCCCTAGTTTATCTGTCAGCTCATAACGACAACAAAACTCTTGGTTGCAGGTTACCAATGTGACTGTCTGAAGCAAGAAAAAACCTACCATTAGTTTAGATTTATGAAATATCTTTTCAACAAATCAAACACATGTCTAGCAGTGCAGTTTCTCTACCTGCCACAGTGCCCAGCACTCAGTCTTTGAAAGGTGAATAAAAATGTCCCATACGGAGTAGGCATGGCGAGTAACCACTTTCCCTACAGAAAAAGAAATCTAGATAGTGCAGTGGGTTGACAGAGTTGCATTAAATTGGTTTCTAACCTGCTTATAATGCACAGGACATCAGCAATAAAATCCTCCCCAGTTCAGAAGACTCAAGGCCTTTGACTGCATTCTTGAACAAGCATTAGCAAAGCCAATAGATGTCGGCAATGCCTGAGCTATTGGCCTTGTCAATGTGAAGGTCTTTTATGGTCATTCCAAGGAAAGCACTATCAATTCAAAGTGCTTCCCTTCGGTGTCACCACCGCACCACGGATATTCACAAAATGACAAGCAGTGGTGGCAGCACATCTACACAGGCAAAACATTCACCTATTTCCTTACTTGGACGATTGGCTTATAAATGCCAAAAGCGCCAATATTTGCAGCAAACATACCCCAAAAAACACTCCTCCTACTACATCAACAAGGGCTTACCATCAAAGTGCAGAAATTGCACCTACAAACATCACAAATACAACCATATTAAGGGGCCATACTCAATGTGCACTTGGAGGTTAGCATAACCAAATACAGCCAGTATACAAAACATTGTAACACTAGCCCAATAGTTTCAAACCGGGCTCCAACTTACAGTCAGGACATTTAAGGCATGATGGCATCCTGCATCGCAAAAGTCCCACATGCCCGTCTACATATGATACCGCTGCAGGAATGCCTCTCACGTTAATGGACTCAGTCACAGGGTCAACTACATGATCTAGTGTTGATAAACAGTCGCACACTTCACTCTCGGCAGTGGTGGAACTCACAAAACCTGTCCAAAAGGAGGCCTTTTCTAGATCCAGTTCCCCAAGCCATTCTCACAACGGATGCTTCCATGGCGGGTTGGTGGTTCACCTTCACTATCTTATTCAGGGTGTATGGGACCCTAAACACTAGGGTCGCCATATCAATTACCTAGAGCTTCAATTTGTTCACCTAGCATTGAAAGCGTTCCTAACTCACTTAAGAGGCAAGGTTGTCCTGATCCGGATGGACAATGACGACAACCATGTACTAGCTGCAAAAGTAGGGAGGGGGGGGGGGCTCACTCTCTACAATTATTGCACCTAGCCCAGACCATCTGGCACTTAGCATCAAATCACAACACTCATCTCCTAGCAGAACACTACCGGGGACAAGCAATCAAGTTGCAGACCTCTTCAGCAGAATGCAGCAACAAGTCCACAAATGGGAAATCCACCCTAGAGTTCTCCTGCCATACTTTCACAAGTGGGGATTTCCACAAATAGACCTGTTTGCAACCCCAGATAAAGCAAAATGTCCAAACTTAGCATCCAGGTTCCCACACCCACTATCCAAGGGCAATGCTCTATGGATGAACTGGTCAGGGATATTTGCCTACGCTTTTCCACCTCTCCCACTACTTCCATTTGTCGTCAGAAAGCTCAGGCAAATCTCCCTCACCCTAGTACTAATAGCTTCAACCCGGGCACATCAACCATGGTTCACCACACTACTGGAACTCTCACAAGTTCCCCATGAAAAACTTCCCTTCAACCAAGACATTCTCACACACAGAACCATGATGAAATCAAACAACCCAATCCCAAGGAAATGAACCTTGACATATGGCTCCTGAAGTCATAGAATTTGGATATCTAAACCTACCACCGAAATGCATGGATATTCTAAAACAAGCTCGTAGGTCTACAACTAGAAAGTGCTACGCTGCCAAATAGAAACAATTTGTCCTTTACTGCCACCATCAAAAAGTAAACCCTTTAGATGCGCAGGTACAAACCATTGTTTGTTATCTCCTGCATCTCAAAACCACAGGTCTAGCCTACACTTCCATACGCTTACACCTTGCTGCCATTGCAGCCTATCTGCAAAACAGACATGTATCTTTATTCAAAATACCAGTCATTAAAGCGTTCATGGAGGGACTTAAGAGTAATTTCCCTACTCTTCCACCAGCACCAGCCCGAATCTTAATATTGTACTAACAAAGCTCATGGGGTCTCCATTTGACCACTCCATTCCTGCCATCTCCAATACTTATCTTGGAAAGTAGCATTTTTAATAGCTATCTCTACATTCCGGCATCTCAGTGAGCTCCAAGCACTAACCTAAGAAGAACCACTCTTTCAGCTTCACAGAGACAAAATAGTGCTCAGAACAAATCCAAAGTGCTTTCCCAAAGTAGTCTCAGCTTTCCATATTAACCAATCAATAGAATTACCGGTCTTCTTTTTGCAACCTGATTCCGTTGCAGAGAGAGCTCATCATACTCTAGACGTTAAAAGAGATTTAATGTATTATATTGACAGAACCAAAACATTTAGAAAAACTAAGCAATTATTCATTGCTTTCTCACCTCCCAACACTGGAAATCCAATTTCAAAAATTGGGATTTCCAGCTGGATAGTCAAATGCATTCAAACTTGTTATGCTAAAGCTAAAAGAAATTTACCGGTTCCCCCTAGTGCCCACTCAACTCGTAAAATAGGGGCCTCTATGGCATTCCTAGGGAATATACCCATTGCTGGCATTTGCAAAGCAGCAAATGGTCCATACCACACACCTTCACAAAACATTACTGTGTGGCTGTAATAGTTTGTCATCATGTTGGAAAAGCAGTGCTACGTACTCTTTTTCAAACAACTGCAACCCCCACAGGTTAGCCACCACTTTGGGAAAGGGACTGCTTTACAGTCTACGCTAAGTATGTGTATCTACAGCCACACATGCCTCGAACGGATTGTCACTCACCCTGTAAGCATCTGTTCTTGGCATGTAGTGCTGTAGATTCACATGCGCTCACCCTTCTCCCTATACGCCTGTGTCAATCACAGTTTATGTTTCAAATGTGCCTTAATTCACATTACTTAGAGGGACATCACATCACTGATACTTACTCGAACTCCATTCTCACACGCCAGTGGAAAAACAGTCCAACAGTGGGGTTGATGCCCACGCACAGGTTCACCAAACGGAGAAGTCACACACCCTTGTGACTCAAAAAACTTCTTCGAATAAAAGCAACTTACAATCATCCAGGCCCAACACTAGATGGTGGGCTTATGCTAAGCATGTGAATCCACAGCACTACATGCCAAGAAAAGTCGAATGTAAAAGTGGCAATGGTGTATGTAAAATCTAAATCCTGATTCACAAATTCAGGATCTGCAAGATTGCATTTGTGCAGATATTGCTTGTGGCTGTGGAAAATAAGTAGGATGTGTAGATATTTTTCACTGTCTGGCTTTGGTACTAGTGTATTTGCCATGCTGAGATTTAGTAAAAGTATTTTGCTCATGTTTAAGTGATGATATTAATTACTCCTACCTCTCCAAGCATGCATTTATTAGGGTATGGTGCTGTATGGGCAGAGCTCAGTAATGTGGTTGCATTTTAGGTCTCGGCTAGACAGCACAGTGTTGTCTCGAAGAGACATGTTGTGTTTAATATGTGGGCTTCAGCCCATCCACAGGCTTCCCATTTGCTCGCTCCATTGTCGGTCTCATATTCTATGTCACCAGTTGTCTCAGGCATGCACGGCCATGCCTCTTCTTGTGTTTAGCCCTCCACCAGAGCATGGACCAAGTTCTTGTAAACATCCACTGCTCGTGTATTTATGATCATTTTAAGACTTACTTTTTTCTTTCTCTTTCTGCACTCTACACAGTGCTCTTACTTTTACCAGCTCCCTTTCCTCCCACCTGTCCTTATGCCCCATCCACAGATCACCCCCTCCCCAGTCACTGCTTTTCCTATCGTAACTGCATTTCCTTTCCCCACCTACTCCCTTCCATCGCTATTTGCTCCCTCACACCTCCTGGTGCTTGCCCTGTCCACAAATCACCCTATCACTGTTTTTCCCTTCGTTGCTACTTTCCGTTTCCCCCACCTCCTCCCTCCCGTCTCTGCTTGCTCGCTTGCACCTCCCGGTGCTTGCCCCGTACACAAGCTCCCCCGTCACTGCTTTAACCCCCATTGTAGTCTGTTTCGTTCTAGTGAGTGGTGGTGTTCTGCCTTTTAATGTCCTGTTAGTGTATAGCAGACGTGCTGATTAGAGCATGTGTGCACAGTTGCTGTTACACTTGCCACAGGTGTAGTCTGTTTATTTTCTGCGCGTGCGGGCACTAGGTGTGTGCATGTTTGCACCATATGTGGTCGTTCGGCAATGGTATTTATAGCTGGAAAATCAGACCTCAAGTGAATCAGGTATGCGTTATCACAGCACTTCTAGAGTGCCTGTGTCTTCTGCTGTAATTGCATAGCCACGTTTCTCCTGTGCGAAATGATTGAACTGTTCGTGTCTCACCTTGTTGCTTCTAATTTCATAGGGTGGGACTCTTATTTATTCATACTTCTCCAATCTGGACACTTTCTTACTTTTTCCGCATTCACCGGGGAAGTGTTTCTGTGCCCCATTGTTGCTTAACTTGAATTCTCTTCAAAAGAGCCAGGCTGGGTCTTGATGTCATCAAGGTCTGCCTGCCCCTATGTGTCCATGGCAAAGGTAGTCCTTTTAATGTGGTTGCTGATGCAATCTAGTTCCTCATATTCACTACCATAAACCAGCCTAACACTGTGATTCTTTCTGTTTTTTTTGTGCAGTTTCATATAGCGCCAACACCACCCGAAGTTATTGGCGCGCTTTACACTAGCACCAGTTACTTTACACAAGGACGCATAATTTACGGGGAGATTAAGTGATTGCCCAGAATCAAGGACGTTAAGCCGACGCCGAAACTTGAACCTAGTTTCCCAGCTCAATTTCCGGCAGCTCTGGCCCTTACGCCACATCCTCTCCCAAGAGGAAGCCACATTGTCTCCCTAGCGCGGCCTCAGTTCTACAATTTGTGATTATGGCCAAACCAAGTAATCGCCCCCTGGCAGCCCGCATTTGCTGTTGGTTGCCCGTCCACCTCCCGCCCATCGCTGCTTGCCCCACTGAACTCCACTGCACAGATCCCCTGCTCCCCCCAACTCTGCTTTTCAAATTTTTTTGTGCAGTTTTATATAGCACCAACACCACCCAGAGGTATTGGAGAGCTTTACATTAACACCAAATACTTTTCACGAGGACACTGTGTAAACTTAGGCAAATAACTCAATCTCCACATGGCAGCCCGCATTTGCTGATGGTTGCCAGTCAACCTCCCGCCTGACATTGCTGAACTCCTGTTGCACTGATCCCCTCTTCCCCCAAATCCCCTCCTCCCTCAACTCTGCTTTTGACTTTTTTTTTTTTTTGTGTGCAGTTTTTTATGTAGTGTCAACATCAGCCGAAGGTGTTGGAGCGCTTTACATTAGCACCAGTTACTTTACACAAGGACGAATCCATTTTTTTTAGGACCGGCAAGACTAAGTGATTTGCCCAAAATCAAAGATGTTAAGCCGACGCCGAAACTCAAACCCGGTTTACCAGCTCCTTAGTCGGCAGCTCTGGCCATTACGCCACATCCTCTCTCGAAAGGAAGCCATATCATCTCCATATCCTCTGCCTCAGTTCCACATTTTGTGATTAAGGATAAATCCCTTAATCTCCCCATTTCTAAACACAACAAGCATTGGCAAAGCCAGTAAGTTTCACCTGTGGAAAATCTGTTGTTTTTAGGCCTCGCCTAGACAGCGCATGCGCTACTCAGCTAGACAGCTGTGTTCTATCTGTGGGCTTCTACTGTGGGCTTACAGGCCGCCCATCTCCTACCATTGGTAAACTTCAGTGTCGTTGTAATTTTCTTTGATGCCATTAGTCATGGCATGCGGGCGTCATGCCCTCTTCTTGTGTTTGGACCTCCCATAGCGCATGGATCAAGTACATGTCTCCTTACGCAGTTCCTAGTTTGTGCAGCTATTTTTTTTCTTTGTTTTCAAGCACTCAATAGGAGTACTTGTCTTTTTAGGTCGTCTCACTTGTACACATACATACACACATCACTAAAATGCATGCATGTGTACATAAACAAATTAATTTCCTTAACAGCAGATAAAACATGATCAGTAATTTTTTTTCACGATTTGATGGTATTGGAGCGCTCGCTCTGTCTTGCCATAGCGCGAACACGAGCCAGTGGTATTGGAGCGCCTTAAGTGCTCACCAGTTATTTGCGATGTGAGGGATGGATGGGTATATGAAAGTAGGCGTCCTTTAGGTCTAATGCGGACATGAAGTTGCCTTTTTGTAGCAATGGTATTATTTCCTGAAGGGTGACCATGTGGCAGTGTTACGATATGATGTAGTGATTTAGTGGCCTGAGGTCGAGAATGGGTTGAAGTGACCCGTCCTTTTTGGGATTAAGAAAGTATAATGAATATACTCCTGCTCCTTGATGTTGAAGTTGGACTGGCTCTATAACTTCTTTGAGTAAGAGAGCTGTTATCTCTTGTTTGAGCAGAGCTTGATGTTGTATGGAAGGTTTGTGCTTGCAGGGTGGAATATTTGGAGGAGTTGTGTTGAGCTCCAGACAGTAACCATGTTGGATACTGTCCAACACCCACTGATCTGTTGTAATGGGTTTCCAGTCTGGTAAGAGGGTTTGTAGACTTCCCCTGACAGGGGTTAGATGGTCGGGGGGAATGTTGAGGAATTCATTATTTGCGGTACAGGTAGAATATCCATGACTGCAGCCTTTAAAATTATTTCCCGTATATGTGCCTCTATAGAATCCTCTCGAGGTGGATGGCTGGCCTTGATTTTCATATGAGGACCCTGAGCTGTCGGTAGATGCAGATTTGGTGCCCTCTTTGAAGGAGGGGTGACGAAAGGACCTACGATAGGTGGGAGTTTGGAGGGCACCCATAGATTTTGCGACATCTTTGTCCTTTTTCATTTTTTCAAGGCCGTGCCTACCTGAGGGTCAAAAGGGTGCTCTTTGTCAAAAGGGAGATTAAGGACTGGCTCCTGGACCTCGGTTTCAAACCCGGTGACACAAAGCCAAATGTGTCCAAGCAGGAGAATGCTGGAATTTATGTCTCTAGCTGCAGTGTCAGCGGAGTCTAGTGCACATTTGACGGAATTGTTGGTAATTAGCTTCCCCCCCTTTCATTCCAGAGGGCCCTGTCATAGCGTACCAGAAGGGCTTGGCTGATGGCAATTTCCCAATGATTAGCAGATTGATGCATCAGGAAAACGGGTTGCAGCCCAATCAGTTTGGACTCTTTGTCTGGGGGAAGTGCGTCACCAGTTGTTTGGGATTTAGCTCTATTTCTTGCATTGACTACTACCAAGGAGTCAGAATTAGCTATCCTCTAATGTAAATCGGGTCAGATGGTGCTGCCTTATATTTTTTGTCAACCTTTGGTGTGATAATTCATGCCCTTACCTGATCTTTAAAGATATTGTCAGCATGACGTGGCACTCCTTTAAGCATTGGTAAGTATTGGGGCCCTCGTTGAGTAATAGTGAGGGTCTCAAAGAGGAAGTCATCCTCAATAGGGTCTTTGTGTAATGGTACTTGGTGGCATTCAGCAGCCCTGGCTATTAAATCTTGATACGCTGAAGCATCATCTGGTAGGGATGGGCCTGCGGAATAGAGATCTGGGTCTGTATTCCCCTGTGGGTCTATATCATAGGTGTCCCATGGGTCCCTAGGATGTGTCTCCTCTCCTATGTCGTCATTATCATTCTCGATAGGTGAAAGTGTGTGATGGGATGACATGTCGCCTTCTTCAGACTGTTATGGTGAAACAGGTGGCGGGGTGGGGGTGGTGATGTTGGAGTTGGAGAGGTAGGGATATGTAAAGGGCTAGTGCCCATGTTCTTTTTCTTCTACTTGAAAGGCTGAATAGGAGTGTCAATAGCCTCTTCGAAAGACAACTGTCTTTTAGAGGGTAGAGGCACTGCCGGCTAAAGAATAATTTTCTTTGTTCCGGGCTGAATCTGTAAAGTTTTTTGCCTTGGATCGAGCCTCTCTTGCATAGTTTTAAGGTTAGGCTCGGTGGACTTTTCGGTCTGAAAGTGTAACATTTCGGTGCCGGTGTGGTCGGAGCAGAAGCAATGTGTCCTTTGTTTTTCGGTACTGAGACTATGGTCCGATGCGTTGGTACCAAGGCTGATTTTGTGGAGGTGGAGGCCCATGCTGTAGGCTGATGTTTCAGCGCCGAGCCCGAGGGCGGGGCATCCGAATCAGTGTGTCGGTGCATGCCATGGCTTTTGTGCAGTGGCGGCCCATGAGCAGTATTATCGGTCGGAGCTAATTTCTTAGGCTTCAGATCGGGGGAAAGTGTACTCACGGTCCCATGCTTTCCGGAAGACTCCAGGGTGACTGGATCTTGTTCTATCTCCGACCCAGATCAGGACTTGTGGATGGAAATGGCTTCCTCCTGGGCTGCCGAGGCTGCTGCTTCTTCCTCGTTCAACTTGCGAAGATGTCAGGTGTGTCATCTGAGTGTCTGCGCTGCATTTCTAGGCGCCCTGCACGTCGGTCCCAAAGGGTTTTCTAAGATCGGAATGACCTGCAGGCCTCACAGGTACCTTCCTGAAGGTCGGGCGAGAGGCATAAGTTACAGACCGAGTGTTGGCAGGTGTGAGGGTATTTCAAATGGCAGTTCGGACAGAAGCGGAACGGAGTGCGTTACATCAGCAGCTAATTTTTTGGTTAGAGCTGTTTGATACGAACGGCCCGGTCTGGCGTGCCCTGTAGGCAGTCGAGGCTGATCGAAGAACCCAACGCCCAAATTAGTTCATTTGCTCGGAACGCAAAAGTTAGTATGCAATCAAGACAATACAGTCAAGTTAAGGGCTCTACTGGCGAACCGAAGGGAGCCCAAAAAGATCTCGAACCGGAGCGAGAGACAGTACATCCGAACCAGTAGGGGGAAAGAAACAATCTAACAATGGAGTTGATGCCCATGCACAGTGTCACCAAAAGGAGGAGTCACACAGCCTTGTGACTCGAAAAACTTCTTCGAACAAAAACAACTTGCAATCATCCGAGCACAACACTAGATTTCAGACTTATGCTAAGCATGCACATCTACAGGCACGCATGCCTCGAACAAGATTACTATTGAGATTTTTTTATCAAGGATTTTGAACATACTATTGCATTACAGAGCTGTCCTCCAAAGTCAAGAATTACCATTATCAAACAGACGTCAAGCTATATGAGGGCATAAGAAGCTAAAAACATGAGCCACTGGTATCAAAAGTATATTTTCAATAACCTGTAAGGAAATGCACTTGCCAGAAATTAAAATGATCAAAACACTGAGCACAATTATTCACATTTTGAGTTAATAAAACATTTAAAAAAATGGAAGTATGGTTCTATTTTTAAAAAGAAAAGTAGCAAGATTGGTTGCTATGTTTTTGACATGTAGGATGCATTTCCAAACATTTTGGAATATATTCTAACAACATGTTTGTGAATAGGAGAGGCAAATGGTCATGAAATAACATAATTACACCTTCCAGGAAAATATCTTTAGTCTAGGGCCATTACATGCATCTCGAAAAGTAAAATAACTAACCATTAAAGATTTTAAAATTCCAAAGAAAATAGAAAAAAATCAAACTGTTCAAAAGGATTGTTACTTACCCTGTAAGCATCTGTTAACACATGTACTGCTATAGATTCACATACTCTGCATACTCCTGCCATCTAGTGTTGGGCTCAGACTGTTGCAACTTGTTTTTCTTCTAAGAAGTCTTTTGAGTCACAAGGCCCTAGTAACTCCTCCTCTGATAATGAGCATGCATGTGCACATACTCCATTGAGAGCAGGTACGGAGTAGAGAGTAGAACAGTGTACTGACCATGTGTGCAGTGTAAATAATTATGCAGGTTTAAGATATCTAAAGCAAACACTGGTTTCCGGGGAGGCAGGTGGGCGCATATGAATCTACAGCACTAAATGCGATGCATAGATGCTTATAGGGTGAGCAACATAACCCATTCGTAGCATGCGTAGCTGTAGGTACACATGCTCAGCACAGACTGTAAAGCAGTACTCCCCTAAGTGGTGGCTAGCTAGTAGATGGTGAAGAGGTCTGAAACAATGTCCTTAAGACAGCCTGATCTTCTCTAGCCTGTTGCCTTGCCAAAATGTCCACACAATAATGCTTTGTCAAGGTGTGGGGAGTGGACATGTTGCAGTTTTATAGATACCAGCTATGGGCATGTGCCAAAGAAAGGCCATAGTGGTGCCCTGTTTACAGGTGGAGTGAGACTAGAGGGGGCAGGTAGGGTTCTCTTAGCTTTAAGGTGACCGGTCTGGATACGTTAGACAATCCGCCTGGCTATACCTTTCTTGAACATGGCTGACCTTTATTAGGCTGTACAAAGGCAACAAAAAGCTGCTGTGTTTTACAGAAGGACTTGGTCATATCTATGTAATACATAAGAGCATGTGAAGTGCTCTCTGCTACCGAGTCAGGCTGGGGGAAAAAGACTGGGAGCTCAATCGTCTGGTTAAGGTGGAAAGGATAGACCACCTTAGGGAGGAATTTGAGGCTGGCTCTAAGGATAACCTAGTCATTGTGCACCTGGAAAAAAAGCTATTGTAATGTAACCTATTCCACTTAGCAGCATAGCAAGTGCATGTGGTATGCCTTTAGTATCTCTTTGCACTCTTGAGGCAAGGTGAGTTACCCAAACTCTAGGACTTCAGGAGCCAAATCACTAGGTTGAGCTGCCTGGAGTCTGGGCATCTGACTCTGCCTTAGTTGTTTGTGAGATGGTTCAGCCTGTTGGCGAGCTTCTGGTGCGGGCGGTGGACATCTCTAAAAGGATTGAGAACCACGGTTGTCTAGCCCAAGCAATAGCCACCCAGATGAGGGTGTGGGATATTTGCCAAAGTTTCCTGACCACATACGGTAAAAGTGGGAGAGGAAGATGAACATATGAAAAGATCTGTGGCCGGTTCATCCAGAGCTTTGCCCATGGACTGGGGGTGTGGAAACCTGGAGGTGAAATGTGGGCATTTTGCATTTTCTCAGGTGGCTAAGGGGTTGATGTTCTGGAGTAGGACTTGTGGGTGGAATTCCCATGTGTGGACCCGTTGGCGCATCCTGATGAGCAGGTCTGCAAAGTCGTTGTCCCCGCCCCCTCCTCCCCCCCGGAGATAATCCATTAGGAGATGTAGTTGGTGGTGGAATGCTCAATGGCAAATTCAATGAGGTAGTGCTGACAGTTGAAGAGGGTGTGTTTCACCTTTCTCTTATATGTAAAGCATTGCAGTCATATTGTCGGTCTGTAGCAGGACCAACTTGCCCGGAATATTTTGAACAAAACATTTCAGGGCTAGGTGGATGGCTAAATTTCAAGATGGGTGATGTGGAGACCCTGTTGGTGAGGAGGCCACAGACCATGGACTGTCATTTCACTGAGATGCACCACCCCACCCTACAAGTGATGCGTCCGTGGTGATGGTCACTTGTGGAAACACTTTGAACTGGCAGTGCTGACCACTTACCATGAAGCGTAGGTATCGTTGATGGGCCAGATGGATGGAGATGTGAAAGTAGGCATCCTTCTGGACCAATGTGGAAAATGAAGTTCCCTTGCTGCATGGGATGACATCCTGTTGGGTAACTATGTGGCTATGTTCAGAGAGAATGTATCTGTTGAGAAGCCTGAGATAAAGGATTGGCCTGAGAGATAAAGTCATTTTTGCGGATGAAGAAGTACAAGGAGTAGACGTCTTTACACAGATGTTGAGGGAGCTCTGAAGCCTCCCCCAGACAAGTGCAGTGTGATCGGGGAGATGCAGGGCAAGTCAATGCCTGGAGGTCGAATCTCATGTGGAAGTGAGTACCTCTGTCTCAACCCTATGAGTTGTTACTCCTCAAGGTGCCCATTCGTAACCCCACCCTCCCTGTTGGTGGTAGGTCTGCTGCTGGTGTTAATATGACTGCTTTGAGTCAGAAGAGGTAGCCTTAGACCCTCCCCTTGTCTGCTGTCTTTGAGAGGAGCCCCTGGCTGAAAGAACGTCAAGGGCACTCATGGTCTTAGCAGTGCTGATGTCCTTTATCTTTCCCAACATCTCATCAACCTGCGGACAGAACAGGAGTTCTCCCAAGGAGTGCAGGATAATGATATACTGATGACCCTCTGGCTTGAGAGCCAGCGACATGCAGCCAAGAGTGGTGGAGAATCATGATAGAGATGTTCACCCCTCTAGCAGCTCTATTAGCTGAATTCAGGGCAAGATTCTCAAAGGTAAACTTTCACTTGTGTGTAAGTTTACAATTGCTGTAGTAACTTTACTACTGTTTTGGAATTCACAAAGTACAAGTGTAATTTTACTACTAGTAGTTTTACAAGTGTAATTTTACTACCAGTAAAATTACTAGCAGTAACTTTCCCCTCTTAGTTTGTGAATACCAAAAAGAAGTAAAGTTACTACAGCAAGTGTAAACGTACACAAAAATGTACATTTACCTAACTATACTACTGTTTTGGTGTTCAGAAACTACAGAGGCAATTTCACTACTATTAAATTTATGAGTATAATTTTACTACGAGTAAAATTACTAGTAGTAAAATTACACTCGTAGTTTGTGAATACCAAAAAGTAGTAAAGTTACAAGTGTAAACTTACACAAAAGTGTAAGTTTACCTTTGTGAATCAGGCCCACAATGCCCACAAAATAGTGGTGCTGGATATGGCTTTCCCCTCCTCAACAACTCTTCTCCGCTCTTTCGGTATAGGTCAGGTAGATGTTGGAGCAAGACCTCCATTTCTTCCCACTGCGCCCTGTCGTAGCGAGGCAGGAGGCCTACGGAGTTGGTGATGCACCAGTGTATGGCAGAATTGAGTACTACTCTCTTGCTGGCTGCATCAATGCAATTATCTCCTTATCAGGAGTAGGGGCAACGCCTGTGGGCTGGGCTGCTGCTCTCTTTCAAACGGTGAACATAACTAGGCAGTCTGGGGGGAACAGGGCCCTGATATAGAGGGGGTGAGAAGGTGCAGGCATAATCTTCTTTCGAATCCTGGGTGTTACCACCTGGGATTTTATGACTCCCTAATAATCTCTGGGACAGATTTTACCATCCCCTTTAGCAAAGGGAGAAACTGAAGGGAACGCTCCGTTCTGGAGAGCATCTCAAACAGGAAGTCCTCATTCTCCGAGGTGACATACATGTTCACCTTGTGGTAGGTGGCTGAATGTTGCATGACACCGTAGTATACGGTGTGGACGTCTGGTAGGAAACCCTGACAGGGAGATGGTCAGAGTCCCCCAGGGGATCCACACTTTAGCTATGGCTACCTGTGTCTGAATAGGACTCTGGTAAACCCCTGAGGGGAAGTTGCAGGAAGTGAGGGAGGAGAGGAGCCAAGAGCAGTGCCCATAGGCCTCTTGGGAGGTGCCAGCTGAGGAGTGTCCGGTTCAGGAATGTCCTCAAAGGAGAGTCTTGACTTTCTGGGCAAAGTCTTCCCAGTGGCAGAGAAAAACAATCTAACAATGGAACCAGTGCCCATGCACATTCACTAGCACAGAAGGAATTACCTAAACCTCAAGACTCGAAAGACTTGCTCAAAAAAAAAAAAAACAACAGTCCGAGCTCAACACTAGAAGGCAGGAGTATGCAACGCATGTATATCTACAGTCGCATCTACAAACATATTTTTTGATCACCTTGCAATGATGACGTGGTTTTGATATACTCACCGTCCATCGTCTGTGCCTTCCATAACCAGAAACATATAGTCCCTTCGTTGCCATTTACTGCTTGAATCTGTAAAGTAAATTTTCCTTCCATCCTGGGTTAACACAAGGTCGTTCACAAAGGACATTTTCTTCCCTTGAATTGGTTTCTTGGAATCAATGATCATTTTGGCCTCACCTACAGGAACAATGATAAATATTTTAATAAATACACTGAATACATGCTGCCCAAAAATGATATGGGGCATCAAAAGGAACAAGAGGAGGCAGCTTAGCGCTGAAGAAAAAGAGCCACTGATTACACAGAACTTTGAAAGGTCAGTGTTTATAAGTAGATATCAAAGCTATCACTGCCAGAATCCAAGCTGGTAAACCTCTCCAAATTCACTCCTCTTCATATCTTTGCACGTCTCTTTCTCAAATCTTTCATCCACAATTGTTCTTTCACGATCCATTTCAATGGTACTACTTCTCTGCCTCGTCCTGATCCCCAAAGGCATCATCCTTCTTTAGAACCCACTCATCCACTCCACTCAGGTCTTCAGTACGGTGTAGTCTTCTAGTTTCAACAACCGCTTTAGGCAATTGAATAAACAAAACTCGTCCATTTTAAACCATATTTAGCAACTTAACAGGGAATCCTTGGCAGAGATTGAAAGAACTGATAGCACAAGTGAATTTGTGCTTGAAAACAAAATGTGCCTCGAATTCAAACTGATAGACTGGTAAATGTTTACATTTCCATTTTCAAATATTTTCTTTTGGGAGGGTAAATTCCTATAAAGCAAAGGATCTTCATTCCTCTATAATGCCTGTTGCATGGACAGCAGACATATAACCGTCTAAAAAAAAAATAAAACTGGAAATCTAAGAAGTTAAAAGAGCTGGGATACTCCAGAGGATCTCTAAACTCATAGTATGTTAAGTATTTATCAGATGGCACCAGCACCAAAGCAACTGCTACCACCCAAGTTCATATATACACTCACTCGCAACCAACACACTATTAGGGACGAAAGCCAGTATGAAAACAGAACATTATTGCCCCTGGACAACTCCAATTTCATTCACAACCATGCACTCAAAATAAACAATGTTGGCAGTCAAGTGAGGGTATATTTAAATACAATGTAAGCAAGACTTAACCAATATATGCTTCAATTATGTCAAACACCATATGGGATAAATTGGTGGTAGAAAAATAAAAAATCATAGTTTACTGCAGAATACATTGATAGATTGTGCAGGGATTTGTCTGAGAGATCACGAGCAATTTGTTATTCTCTATTCACAGCATCTTCAAATGTTTGAAAGCACTGGCAGGAGCCGTGTGACCAAAATCCACAGTTTTCCTCAGAGTGGATGTATACCAGGCTGCCATGGTCCATCCTCATCAGAAGCCCACATGTGAGCATTTCGTCTAAAGAAAGAAGGTGGTGAACAGTTCTGTTGCTTCTAGTGGAAGTGTGACTGCCTCAGGAGCATAGTGTAGGTCAAAACTGTGCTGGATCAGCAGGTTGTCTATTTTCGGGGCAGTTTATCTTGAGAGCATGGATGGATGACAACTGGTGTAGATGGCAGAGTCGCTATGAGTTAGTGAGAAGACAGACTCTAAATGGGTGTGCCAACATCAGAATGAATACTGTGAAGAACAAGCTGCTTCTTCACATCTGTCCTCATCTATGAGGGTTTAACACACCAGTCTCCAGTTTTCTTATCAGAAATGATGTGGAACCATCCATTTTATCGTGGAGTCAAGATTTGTGACCCCAATATTAAATGCCAGAAGTAGGTAGATAATGGGGGACTGATGACATTACTGAGGCCTAGGCTGAACTGCAGGCACACCCTTGCCCAAATGTCTGGAATGTTTAGGATATGACTGGTTAAAATCTTCCATTGAGCACCAAATTCATATATGGCTCAGGAATACAAACCGTTGAGACGCTCCCTCAATTACCACCACTCTCCAGTATTAAAATGTGGAAGGGTAGGCCCAAGTCTCATATGAGACTCTGTGACCCTGTACTTAACAGGGAGGTGGATTCTTCTTTTTTCACTTCAACTTCACGGAGGAACTAGAGAAGTTGGAGAACGTCCATATAGCTATCACTTGTAGATTGGGGCCTTCTGCACAACAGTCCTCCAACAAATGCAGGTTTTCTCAGACCAAATGCACACACAGAGCAGGAGAAGCAGGAGATAATTAAACATTATTTAAATCACGGTTTAGCAAAAATCCAACAGAGCTTGGTTTGGTGGCCACCAAACACAAGGTAAATAAAAAGATTTAGTTTTTATACTGCAACATTTGTATAGTTAATATAAATTCACTTACAGCATGTAATTGCTTTGCATTGATTCATTATGCAGCATTTCTTGAGATTACTGCACATGTATTAGAGGGTTATACTATTGGAATTATATGGAGAGAACATATTTTATCCAAAACTCAACTATCAATTTTTGGTGTAAGGCTATGTGTTTTGGCCCAATTACATGAGTACAGAGCAAGCCCATGTATAAACAAGGGTGGAAGTGTTCAATGCACAAGGTTACGGGTTGGCTATGGCGGTACTAACAATGTTTTAATCCAAAAGCAATTATACATATAGAGCAATGATCATGGAATACAGCAGCATTTCACACATTGATATAATGATTAAAGCCAACCCTGGCACAAAACCTTTAGGCCAAGTCTGCCTTTTCCTTTTGCAGAAGACCTCAAAACCAGTGAACTTTTGTTTTGCTGCTGTACACTTGCTGATACTGATATTTAATGGAGAAAAAATAACACCACTGATGGCAGAAACAGGCTTTGAGGGAGAATGTAGTCACTCCCTTTCCTGCCTTCTTTGAAAGTGCAGATCTTGTGTGATCAAAACTTTACTGTTAAAGGATTCAAGGAGATATTTGATGCCTTCTCTGAACAATAGGCACCAGTTGACCCCAAAAGTGGACTCAATCCACATTTGTTTTACTAGATAACTCTTGTAAGAAAAAGCCTCTTTTTGTATGGTTACCCCCACTTTTAGGTCTCGCCTAGCGACGCAGCGCAAAGCGCTGCTCGCTATGCGAGATCTATTGTTGCCGACTTGGGTCGGAAGCGGGACAGGAGATGTGCACGCGTATGGCAAGACAGGAGATGTGCACGCGTACGGCTCGCGGCGTTCTCACAACTCCTGCACCATACGCATGCACATCTCACGGCACCCGGACAGGCCATGTGCACGCTCACGGCGTCTCTTTCAGACAGCCGATGTGCACGCTCATGGCGTGTCCTTCAGCCGGCAATGCGCCAAGCCCTCACTCACCGGCTGGTTCAGGACTCCGGCGTCTCTCCTCGGCGCCGCGGGGCTCTCCTCACCACTCGGGAGCCCCGTCTTGCCTCTGGTGCCATGCAGTCTGCCTCGCTCTTCGCCCTGTCCCTCTGATGGGGCCGGGACTTCAGCATGGAGCCTGCAGGGTTCCGGACGTCCTCTCCGGCGAATCCTTCCTGTTTCTCTGGCAGGCCCCGCCCACGTCCCAACGAAGGCTGCCTGACTTCCGGTTTCGCCGCCATCTGCACCGGAGGCAGGGAGTGCACTCGCGATGTCGCCTCCGTTGTTCAGCTTGTTTTTTATGTCTGCACCGCAGAGCACCCACCGTTGTGTGCACCTGGCATAGACCAGGATAGCACACCCAGTCATGGAAGAAAATGCAAACAACACTGACTTTCCTGAGCGCGCTGCAGGACTGTGGCAACACTCTGCAGGTGAGTGTCTGGCCTCTGGCCGCTATCTGTACTCTTGGGGTTTATCAGGTCTCGAGGTGTGTGTGTTTGTGGGCGAACGATGGCTTTGACACATGTTCCTGCTTCTCCTTCCTCGGGCGATGTTGGGGTTCACTAGCTCCCCACCCTGGACTAGAGTAGGCTGGTCATTTAAAGTTTTAGAATCGGTTTATCCTCTTCTGTGTAAAATGACCCGGTAAGCCTCAAATTACGACGCGCCAGTGCAAACGCTTGTCTTCGCTCAGTAGTTAATGCACCTGCAGCCGCAAGCTGTTTAAAATTTAAGGCGCCTTTCACGCGCAGAAAGCTGTGGCTCGGTGGGTTAGTGGCTTCCGCTGAGAACCGCCCTCAGCTTTTTTCACCCTTTCGAGGATAGTGAGTGAGCGGCAATCACCGAGTTGGCCGAAAACCTCTCACTTAAAGCGCCGCGAAGCTGGACTGCTACACAAGCACCTTATTTATCAATTCCTAACTTGCCCAAATAAAGTAAAATAGAACCCCTCACCCAATCTCTGGGCTGTTAAGTTTTTATATCGCGCTTACGAGAAGGGTGTTAGCAGGGCTTTAACTGGGACGAAAAAGCGGGGGTAGGTGGGGGTCTCTAAAAGGGGATTGGCCAAACAAACAAGTGTCACGTGACGATGTGATCTTTCAGCTAGTGCACCCGTTAGTACAATAACTGGCAGGGCCTGCCCATAGGTGCTGGAAGTGGGGGGCGGGGGGCTGCACCCCATAATAACCATACTAAAGTACAGAAGGTGAACGCGCCTCTACTTTTTATCTCGTCACTTTTGCTGTGCTTTGAAGGACAGAGGTCAAATGTTGGCCTGTCTTCTGACACGTTGCTGCTTCATCTTCATCTTTGAACCTTGGGACAGTGCTCGCTTTTCTTTCCGGCTGTAAAGTGAGGGGAGTTTTTAAAGTGAAGGGTGACAATCTAGCTGGGTACCGGGAGTGTGAAAGGAAAGGCTGTAGGATGTAGTGGTTTGTTCTAGTGCACAACATTTGACTACCTGCAAAATATATCTGCAGAAATGAAACGCATATCTTTGGAGTTCTGATGAGGGATGTAAAAGATTGTGATCTGATCATGACACATTGTGGTGTGTAAATGATGAATATTCACTGAAACTAGTTTCCCACACCGTTTGTGCGATACGTAGTTTGTATGATTAAAACTGTACGCCTGTGTAAACTTGGTGCCCATTTAAACAAGCATTTGCAATGCAATAGGTCTCGCATTTGCAAGAGTTTGAGCTATTGGCATTGTAAATGACTATGCCTTTTATTTATGTGTTTTGAAAACCTGCAAGCAGTGCGTAAACACGCACTTTAGACAGATAGTCCTTGCTTACGAGAAGCAAGGCTGGCAGTAAACGAGGCGCAGTTATTGCCAGCCTTGCTTCTCGTAAGCAAAGGCTATAAGTACACAGTGCATGTTTACGCACCTCTTGCAAGTTTTCAAAACAGATAAATAAAAGGCATTGTCATTTATAATGCGAATAGCTCAAACTCTCGCAAAAGCGAGACCTATTGCATTGCAAATGCTTGTTCTGAAATGATGCTGCAAGTTTTTTTACTCAGTGCACTGGAGCTACTGCTAACCAGGCCCCAGTGCAGGTGCTCTAACCCCTAAAACATCTAAATTGGCTACACTCCTGGAATGTTTAACTTACTTATAAGTCCCTAGGATATGGTACAGAAGTGTACCCAGAGTCTGTAAGTCACATGTCACTAGTGGACTACAGCACAGATTGTGCCACCACTAGAGTGACAATGCAAAGCATGTCTCCAGGTCTGTCCCTGCAGTCTAGGTGTGCAGTTTTAAAACTGCCAATTTAACGTAGCAATAAATGCCTTTTGCCAGGCCTACTTGTAAGTTACCCCTAGGTAGGCACAAAAAACGTACGGGTATACCAGGGCACTGAAAGGGATCAGCCCTGGCCCTAGAAATCTGTCTGCAGAGCGAGGAGTATGGGTGGGCGGTTAAGAAATCTGCAGCTATGTATTTTCTCTTCCACATAAAAAGTCACTGAAAGTAAGTAACTTGTTCATCTGATAAAGACTTCTAGCTGCAGATTCCTTACCTTTGCATAGATACCCAAGCAATACCATCCCTGGAGGTGGGTCAGCAGACCAATTTCACACAAGGAAGTCCTGCAGGACCGAACAGGCGAAATGCCCATCCCGACGGACCGGACTGTCCAGACAATAGTGTTTGTTAAACGTGTGCAGAGATGCCCATATTGCTGCTGGCAGATATCCAGGACCGGAACTTAGTATGCTAACGCAGTGGTCACAGCTTTAGCTCTGGTTGAATGAACTTGCAAGCCATCAGGAGGTTTGCTTCTTGGCCAGTGCTTCTTGGCCAGTGCGCAGCAGATTTTGAGAGATAGATAGTTCACTTCTGCACTGCCCGAGCCTACTTCCCACCAACATAATCCACCAACATAATCCACGAAGAGTTGGTCGTCCACCCGGAACTCACGTGCGCGGTCAAGGTAGAACCGCAACGCTCATTTTGGGTTGACAGTGGAGTCGCACCTCTTCTTTAGAGGGATGTGGAGGAGCGAAAAAAGTAGTCCGTGTGATGGATTGGCCTGCGTGAAATGGAGTGACCACTTTAGGTAGAAAGGAGGCCTTTCTGCAAAGCACCACTTTGTCAGGATAGACTAGGAGGCAAGGTGGCTTAGATGACAAGGCCTGCAGCTCACTCACTCTACAGACACATGCAATTGCCACCAGAAAGGCTGTTTTTAGTGTGAGAAGCCTGAGGGTTGAGGCTTGAAAAGAGCACACAAAGTGAGAACTAAATTAAGATCCCACTAAGGCATACTGAATGGCAAAGGGAGAAAGAAGTCGACAAGACCCATTGATGAAACCTATATACAATAGGATATATAAGCAAAGAGGGTTGGTCAGGCAGGCGCAATAAGGCAGACAGAGGAGAGATCAGAGAGATATACTTTAAGGGTGCCCAGAGTAGAGCTCTACTGGGCAAGGGAAAGAATAAAGACCAGCACTTCAGAAAGGGGATCAATGGATTTTTCTAAACACCATGTGTTGGACTTGGCCCTTTTAGCAGGTTCACCCCTAAACTTTTTGCTCGTCTCCTAGCCTTTTCCCTGTGTAGTGTTGGTGGTTTTAGGCCTCTGCGCACTTTAGCACTGTGTCCCAGTGTAAAGTGCGGGCGCACTCTGAGTGCGTGTGGTGAGATTGTCCTGCCCTCCCATAGGAATGCATGGGGGATATGTGTGTCCATGGTAATTCCTGGTGTGAGAGGAGTGCAGGGGCGAGTTTAGTATGTGCGAACTCGTGAGAATAAATGCTGCGCAATGGTGTGCGCAGATTTATTATAACTGGTGTAGAAATGCCACTTCTAGAAGTTGGCATTTATATGTGCTCTGTGTCTGCCTGCCTGATGTGAATTGCATGTCTGGCTTTGTGAGTGACAGGGGCTGGGAGGTGTGTGTGGCTCCAGGAGGGGCAGGGTGAGTCAGCGCAGTGGTGAATAGGGAGATCTGCATCTAGATGGGAGGGAGGAGTTGCACCTGGGACCTGAATAGGGCTGTGCCTTCCCTCCACAATGCTGGCTCCGCCCCTGTGGTGCGTCTGAGCACCTAGCCCCCACCTGACAAAGAGGAGAGGAGCTGAGCACAACAAAGTGCTCCAAAGCTCCCCCAAACCAGTTGCATCTGGTTTTCCCCCAGCCCTGTGCTGGGTGACAAAGGGGATATATGTATAAAAGAAGGGGCTGTGACCCCATGAAAATGTTCTCAGTTGTTCCTGACTTGAGGGGCCTGCTGCTGATGCTGGGCTCAGGAGGAACCGCCACTAGGGACTGCCTCCCTGCTGGAGGGCCCTGTGAGCTGGCCTGCCTGAGCCCAGCCTTTGCCCCCTTTCTCCTGAAGGGCTTTCCCTGGACTTGGATTCTAGTGCCTTGGGAGCGCTTGGCTTGCATTTTGAAGAGCGCTTTGCTCTCTGCAGCGTAGGAGCAGCGCTTCTAATTTTAGTTGCAGCACGGAGCTGCGATCATTTTAGAAGGGAATCCCGGCGTGGAGATTCCCCCGCATTGGTGCTGTTTCGCGGGTGCCCACCCCGCGTAGTTATACTCTTTAAAAACCGGATCGGGAGCCCACCCCGCCGGTCTGTGCCCCCCTGCGTGAGGCCGCCGCCACCGAGAACACAGAGGGCCGCCGCGCTGCCGACGGCGACCCGGAAGCCAGGCAGGGCGGCCTGGTTGTGGGCGGGGCGCTCAGCAAGAAGCAGGAAGCAGACGGGAGCCTACCCCGCGCTCCTGTGGCCAAAGGAAGTCTGACCAAGGGAGGCGGGGCCCCCGTGTACCGGAGGAAGCCCCGCGTGTGGTCCGACCCCGTGTCTGTCAGGAAGACCGGGGGAGCCTTGCCTGCAGAGCCGGGAAGAGGCGACGTGAGGAGGACCCTCGGCGCCTGTGCCCAAGTAGAGGCAGGGCTCTCATGAGCAGAGAGAGCCCTGCGTGTTGTAGAGCCGGCGCGGGAAGAGGAGCGGCACCAGAGAACCCGGTGAGTGGGGCGGGGACAGCAACCGGCTGGTGCCCGCCGGGTGCGTAGTTCCTTTTCCCTGACCTGAGGAGAAGCCAAGAGGAGTCCTGAGACGCCCTGGTGAGTGGGGGCGAATTGGAGCAGCATTGGCTCTCCAGGAGGCACCGTGGGGCCACAGCTGATCCCTGCTCATTTCTCTTTGGGGGCACGTGGTATTTAGAAGTCCCAGAGTGGGGTTCCCACGGCACATTGGTGCCAGTGTCCTTTGTGCTAACCCCAGCTGCCCTGCGAGAGCGCAGACAGCTGCAACACGGGGCATTTTCTTGTTGGTGATAAGAAAGGAGTGAGATACACTCCCCCACCCCCAGCGCAGTGCGCACTCTGTGGTTGCTGCCAAGGCAGCCAGGGGGTCATTTGAGAGACCCCCTAGAACCCTGATATTTTGGGACAGAAGAGGGCCCAGTGAGTGCCCAGGCCCATATTAATTATTCACAGCTGCCCAGCAAGTAGTGGGCAGCTGCCACGTTTAGGCTTGTGCAATTGCGCACTTTGCTTTTGCTGCCTGTGCAGCCAGCCCGGACATTCTGGACAGTGGGCATTTGAGCCCCGGTGAGAGGCCAGTTGGCCTGGGGCCAGTGTCAGTGCGTTGTGCCCCGATTGGGGCACACTGTGTTTAGAGCTTACGAGGCCTATTGCCTCATGTGATTTATGCCTAATGTGATGTAGGTGTCCCATCTTGTAGGTTACAGGATCTCGTGCTAAGTTCCTACCTGTACCAGTAATTACTGGTTGTGCGCTACATGTATTATTTGCATCTACTTACCTGATCTGATGGTTCTGACCATGGCCCGATTGGCCTGGTCCTGTATATAATTCCCCTGTGAATATTGCCTAGTGCCAGTTGGCGCACTGTATATTATGTGATTATGTTTCTAAGGTATTTATGATAATACAAAGGCTATTTTTTATATAACCTTGTGTGGAGTTCCTTTTGTGGTGTGCCTAGTGTGTTGCTGCTGTGTGAGGGTGCTGCGCAAACGCTTTACACATTGCCTCCGGGATAAGCCTGACTGCTCGTGCCAAGCTACCAAGGGGGTGAGCAGGGGTTATCGTCGGCGTGTAACTCCTCGCCCTGACTAGAGTGGTGGTCTCTGCCTGGCTTTGGCGCAAGCCTTAGCCAACCAGAGATCCCATTTCTAACATTGGTTGTCAGCGGTGAGGATAGGTCTTGCGTTTGCGCAGTACCACAGCGACAACTGGTTGCACTACAAACTCTACATTTAGATAATCACGTGTGTGGGGATTATTGTTCTGAGTTTTGTTTTAATTCTTCTCCTAAAAGTGTCATTTGTAAATTGTATACTCTTGCTTCAGCTCAGAAACCTAGGTCTCCTGTGTTGCACGTGTCCCTGAGCGTCCTGCCAAAATGGAGTCTGCTTTTGATTTTTGTGGTCTCTTTAGATACAGTATGGGGGAGTTGGTGGAGTTCTGTGAGGAGAGAGACATAGCAGTGAGTGGGTCAGACACCCAGTCAAAACTGAGGGACAACCTGATCCAATGGCAAAAGGATGAATGGGACTGTGAGCGCAATGAGGAGAAGAGGGCCCTGGCCGCACGCCAAGAGGGTGGTGGGTCTGAGGGGGCCCTGAGGAGTCTGAAGAGGAGGAAGAAAGTGACAGGACAGGGACGCCAGTAGATAGTGAGGACCCCATAGATAGGGAGTCCCTTGCTGGGTCCAGTGTTGGGGGCAGTGCCCCATCCCTTTTCCTGTCCCCAGAGGAGTGGGTGGATAGGAGGGAAGAAAGGGAGCATCAGCTGGCTTTGGAGAAGCTCAGGTTAGAGCATACCAGGGAGATAGCGCAGCTGAGTATGGAGGAGAAAAAGCTAGAGACCGAGAGGGTCTTAGCGCAGGAGAGGATGGCGGAGGCTGAGAGGGCCTTCGCCAGGGAGAAATTAGCTCGGGAGGGTAGATTATCCCCTGAGTGCAGTTGTAGTTTTCTGGATTCCCCAGTGAGGGTGGAGTCCAGTGGTGGCAGCAATATACAGTCCAGTGCAGGAAGTCCCAGTTCCCAAAATATGGTACCTTGTTCCAGAGAAGAGGAGTACAGGTTGAAGTTCAGGGGCAGTAGGAAACTGTCTCACCAGTCTTGGGCGGATTTTTCGGATGAATGTAATGATGCACTGGCTGATTGGGTAACGGTTAACACGGAACAGGATTTTGAAGGACTGTTCGATCTGGTTATCAGAGAGCACCTGCTCAGTTGTTGTTTGCCGGGGTTGCGCCAACACCTGTTGGAGGGTGGGTTTTCGGATCTATGGGAGTTTACACGAGAGGCAGACCTCTGGGTGGAGGCCCAAGGTTCTGATGAGGCATTGGGGAGTGATTCCGAAAGTAATGGTTCAGGTATCTTCCAGTCCTGTATTGGGGAAGAGGTTCAGTGTAGCCCAGCTAGGTCCCAGTGTAGTGGGAGGGGTGTAGGGGCTCACGTCCTGTCTCAGTGGAGTAGGAGTGAGAGTGGGACTGAGTGTCCCCAGGTGCCCGAAACCCAGTCTCAGAGCCTGGATGGTTTCTTCAGGGAACACCAGGTTGGGAGCCTAGGCTGTCCTGTTAGTCCATTTGAGGAGGATCTCCTAGTGTCTGGAGAACCTGGAGCGTCTGTAAATAGAGCTCCAGTGGTTCTGGTGTCTGGCAGTGCCGCTCCAGTTGGGAGGGTACAGAAGTCCGGATTGAGGGGTGAGAGGGGGATGTGTTCCCCAGTGGAAGAACCAGTGGGTCAGGGGCCAGCCAGAAGGGCTGAGTCTCCTAGAAGTGACCATGGTGACACCACTTCTGTCGTGGGGGATCTCTGCGCACTGTCAGATGGACAGGGGTCGGGAGGTCTGCGCCACGCAGACTGTCACGCAACACATGAGCCATGTGTTACCCTCGGGGGCTGCTGTGTGCGCCCCGGAAGTCCTGGTGTGCCAGGCAAATGCTCAGCCGTGGGGTTCAGCCCCAAGGTTGGGAGGCCAGGTTCAGGATCCGCCTGATCTGGAGGAAAGGACATCTGTAATCAGTGTCCTGACCGGTTCATCTTCCAGGGGTACCGCTCCAGTTGGGAGGGTGCAGAACTCTGGAAGGGGGTGCAGAGGGGGAGTCCTCGCCTCTGACCCCGGTGCAACCTGAGGGTTTAGACCCTAGGTTGGGAGACCAGTTTTGGAGAGAGGTCCTGAACTGGTGGGAGAGTTGTGTTCTGAGGGTGCCTCTCCAAGGAGGAGAGTGCGGAGCCCTAGAAGAAGAGGTAGGGGAGGAGAGCCTCACCCGTGACTTCTGGTCCGCCTGAGGGTGCCGACCCTAGGCTGGAGGATCAGTGGCAGTCTAGACCTGCCCTGATGAGGGGAAGAGTGGAGAATGGCTACTATGTGCCAGGGGTTACTACCCCCCACTCTGTGGATGGGCAAGGACCAGTGGCATCTGGATGGCCTAGGGCCTGGTCCTGGCCGCGGACAGCTAGGGAGTACCAGTGGGGTAGCCCAGTTGGTCCGGACAGCTTTTTCAGAAGGAACCACATCGGTTCACCGTGGCGTAGAACAGGAGGGTGTCCCTGCAGTTGCGGGCCCGCGTCCGTGTTCTATCGCCCCAAGCAGGGAAGCCCATCACGGTGGTGATTGGTCTGCCCTGCGTTTTGGCTGGAAGGGGGTTGTGTTGGACTTGGCCCTTTTAGCAGGTTCACCCCTAAACTTTTTGCTCGTCTCCTAGCCTTTTCCCTGTGTAGTGTTGGTGGTTTTAGGCCTCTGCGCACTTTAGCACTGTGTCCCAGTGTAAAGTGCGGGCGCACTCTGAGTGCGTGTGGTGAGATTGTCCTGCCCTCCCATAGGAATGCATGGGGGATATGTGTGTCCATGGTAATTCCTGGTGTGAGAGGAGTGCAGGGGCGAGTTTAGTATGTGCGAACTCGTGAGAATAAATGCTGCGCAATGGTGTGCGCAGATTTATTATAACTGGTGTAGAAATGCCACTTCTAGAAGTTGGCATTTATATGTGCTCTGTGTCTGCCTGCCTGATGTGAATTGCATGTCTGGCTTTGTGAGTGACAGGGGCTGGGAGGTGTGTGTGGCTCCAGGAGGGGCAGGGTGAGTCAGCGCAGTGGTGAATAGGGAGATCTGCATCTAGATGGGAGGGAGGAGTTGCACCTGGGACCTGAATAGGGCTGTGCCTTCCCTCCACAATGCTGGCTCCGCCCCTGTGGTGCGTCTGAGCACCTAGCCCCCACCTGACAAAGAGGAGAGGAGCTGAGCACAACAAAGTGCTCCAAAGCTCCCCCAAACCAGTTGCATCTGGTTTTCCCCAGCCCTGTGCTGGGTGACAAAGGGGGATATATGTATAAAAGAAGGGGCTGTGACCCCATGAAAATGTTCTCAGTTGTTCCTGACTTGAGGGGGCCTGCTGCTGCTGCTGGCTCCAGGAGGAACCGCCACTAGGGACTGCCTCCCTGCTGGAGGGCCCTGTGAGCTGGCCTGCCTGAGCCCAGCCTTTGCCCCCTTTCTCCTGAAGGGCTTTCCCTGGACTTGGATTCTAGTGCCTTGGGAGCGCTTGGCTTGCATTTTGAAGAGCGCTTTGCTCTCTGCAGCGTAGGAGCAGCGCTTCTAATTTTAGTTGCAGCACGGAGCTGCGATCATTTTAGAAGGGAATCCCGGCGTGGAGATTCCCCGCATTGGTGCTGTTTCGCGGGTGCCCACCCGCGTAGTTATACTCTTTAAAACCGGATCGGGAGCCCACCCCGCCGGTCTGTGCCCCCTGCGTGAGGCCGCCGCCACCGAGAACACAGAGGGCCGCCGCGCTGCCGACGGCGACCCGGAAGCCAGGCAGGGCGGCCTGGTTGTGGGCGGGCGCTCAGCAAGAAGCAGGAAGCAGACGGGAGCCTACCCCGCGCTCCTGTGGCCAAAGGAAGTCTGACCAAGGGAGGCGGGGCCCCCGTGTACCGGAGGAAGCCCCGCGTGTGGTCCGACCCCGTGTCTGTCAGGAAGACCGGGGAGCCTTGCCTGCAGAGCCGGGAAGAGGCGACGTGAGGAGGACCCTCGGCGCCTGTGCCCAGGCAGAGGCAGGGCTCTCATGAGCAGAGAGCCCTGCGTGTTGTAGAGCCGGCGCGGGAAGAGGAGCGGCACCAGAGAACCCGGTGAGTGGGGCGGGGACAGCAACCGGCTGGTGCCCGCCGGGTGCGTAGTTCCTTTTCCTGACCTGAGGAGAAGCCAAGAGGAGTCCTGAGACGCCCTGGTGAGTGGGGGCGAATTGGAGCAGCATTGGCTCTCCAGGAGGCACCGTGGGGCCACAGCTGATCCCTGCTCATTTCTCTTTGGGGGCACGTGGTATTTAGAAGTCCCAGAGTGGGGTTCCCACGGCACATTGGTGCCAGTGTCCTTTGTGCTAACCCCAGCTGCCCTGCGAGAGCGCAGACAGCTGCAACACGGGGGCATTTTCTTGTTGGTGATAAGAAAGGAGTGAGATACACTCCCCCACCCCCAGCGCAGTGCGCACTCTGTGGTTGCTGCCAAGGCAGCCAGGGGGTCATTTGAGAGCCCCCTAGAACCCTGATATTTTGGGACAGAAGAGGGCCCAGTGAGTGCCCAGGCCCATATTAATTATTCACAGCTGCCCAGCAAGTAGTGGGCAGCTGCCACGGTTAGGCTTGTGCAATTGCGCACTTTGCTTTTGCTGCCTGTGCAGCCAGCCCGGACATTCTGGACAGTGGGCATTTGAGCCCCGGTGAGAGGCCAGTTGGCCTGGGGCCAGTGTCAGTGCGTTGTGCCCCGATTGGGGCACACTGTGTTTAGGCTTACGAGGCCTATTGCCTCATGTGATTTATGCCTAATGTGATGTAGGTGTCCCATCTTGTAGGTTACAGGATCTCGTGCTAAGTTCCTACCTGTACCAGTAATTACTGGTTGTGCGCTACATGTATTATTTGCATCTACTTACCTGATCTGATGGTTCTGACCATGGCCCGATTGGCCTGGTCCTGTATATAATTCCCCTGTGAATATTGCCTAGTGCCAGTTGGCGCACTGTATATTATGTGATTATGTTTCTAAGGTATTTATGATAATACAAAGGCTATTTTTTATATAACCTTGTGTGGAGTTCCTTTTGTGGTGTGCCTAGTGTGTTGCTGCTGTGTGAGGGTGCTGCGCAAACGCTTTACACATTGCATCCGGGATAAGCCTGACTGCTCGTGCCAAGCTACCAAGGGGGTGAGCAGGGGTTATCGTCGGCGTGTAACTCCCTCGCCCTGACTAGAGTGGTGGTCTCTGCCTGGCTTTGGCGCAAGCCTTAGCCAACCAGAGATCCCATTTCTAACATTGGTTGTCAGCGGTGAGGATAGGTCTTGCGTTTGCGCAGTACCACAGCGACAACTGGTTGCACTACAAACTCTACATTTAGATAATCACGTGTGTGGGGATTATTGTTCTGAGTTTTGTTTTAATTCTTCTCCTAAAAGTGTCATTTGTAAATTGTATACTCTTGCTTCAGCTCAGAAACCTAGGTCTCCTGTGTTGCACGTGTCCCTGAGCGTCCTGCCAAAATGGAGTCTGCTTTTGATTTTTGTGGTCTCTTTAGATACAGTATGGGGGAGTTGGTGGAGTTCTGTGAGGAGAGAGACATAGCAGTGAGTGGGTCAGACACCCAGTCAAAACTGAGGGACAACCTGATCCAATGGCAAAAGGATGAATGGGACTGTGAGCGCAATGAGGAGAAGAGGGCCCTGGCCGCACGCCAAGAGGGTGGTGGGTCTGAGGGGGCCCTGAGGAGTCTGAAGAGGAGGAAGAAAGTGACAGGACAGGGACGCCAGTAGATAGTGAGGACCCCATAGATAGGAGTCCCTTGCTGGGTCCAGTGTTGGGGGCAGTGCCCCATCCCTTTCCTGTCCCCAGAGGAGTGGGTGGATAGGAGGGAAGAAAGGGAGCATCAGCTGGCTTTGGAGAAGCTCAGGTTAGAGCATACCAGGGAGATAGCGCAGCTGAGTATGGAGGAGAAAAAGCTAGAGACCGAGAGGGTCTTAGCGCAGGAGAGGATGGCGGAGGCTGAGAGGGCCTTCGCCAGGGAGAAATTAGCTCGGGAGGGTAGATTATCCCCTGAGTGCAGTTGTAGTTTTCTGGATTCCCCAGTGAGGGTGGAGTCCAGTGGTGGCAGCAATATACAGTCCAGTGCAGGAAGTCCCAGTTCCCAAAATATGGTACCTTGTTCCAGAGAAGAGGAGTACAGGTTGAAGTTCAGGGGCAGTAGGAAACTGTCTCACCAGTCTTGGGCGGATTTTTCAGATGAATGTAATGATGCACTGGCTGATTGGGTAACGGTTAACACGGAACAGGATTTTGAAGGACTGTTCGATCTGGTTATCAGAGAGCACCTGCTCAGTTGTTGTTTGCCGGGGTTGCGCCAACACCTGTTGGAGGGTGGGTTTTCGGATCTATGGGAGTTTACACGAGAGGCAGACCTCTGGGTGGAGGCCCAAGGTTCTGATGAGGCATTGGGGAGTGATTCCGAAAGTAATGGTTCAGGTATCTTCCAGTCCTGTATTGGGGAAGAGGTTCAGTGTAGCCCAGCTAGGTCCCAGTGTAGTGGGAGGGTGTAGGGGCTCACGTCCTGTCTCAGTGGAGTAGGAGTGAGAGTGGGACTGAGTGTCCCCAGGTGCCCGAAACCCAGTCTCAGAGCCTGGATGGTTTCTTCAGGGAACACCAGGTTGGGAGCCTAGGCTGTCCTGTTAGTCCATTTGAGGAGGATCTCCTAGTGTCTGGAGAACCTGGAGCGTCTGTAAATAGAGCTCCAGTGGTTCTGGTGTCTGGCAGTGCCGCTCCAGTTGGGAGGGTACAGAAGTCCGGATTGAGGGGTGAGAGGGGGATGTGTTCCCCAGTGGAAGAACCAGTGGGTCAGGGGCCAGCCAGAAGGGCTGAGTCTCCTAGAAGTGACCATGGTGACACCACTTCTGTCGTGGGGGATCTCTGCGCACTGTCAGATGGACAGGGGTCGGGAGGTCTGCGCCACGCAGACTGTCACGCAACACATGAGCCATGTGTTACCCTCGGGGGCTGCTGTGTGCGCCCCGGAAGTCCTGGTGTGCCAGGCAAATGCTCAGCCGTGGGGTTCAGCCCCAAGGTTGGGAGGCCAGGTTCAGGATCCGCCTGATCTGGAGGAAAGGACATCTGTAATCAGTGTCCTGACCGGTTCATCTTCCAGGGGTACCGCTCCAGTTGGGAGGGTGCAGAACTCTGGAAGGGGGTGCAGAGGGGGGAGTCCTCGCCTCTGACCCCGGTGCAACCTGAGGGTTTAGACCCTAGGTTGGGAGACCAGTTTTTGGAGAGAGGTCCTGAACTGGTGGGAGAGTTGTGTTCTGAGGGTGCCTCTCCAAGGAGGAGAGTGCGGAGCCCTAGAAGAAGAGGTAGGGGGAGGAGAGCCTCACCCGTGACTTCTGGTCCGCCTGAGGGTGCCGACCCTAGGCTGGAGGATCAGTGGCAGTCTAGACCTGCCCTGATGAGGGAAGAGTGGAGAATGGCTACTATGTGCCAGGGGTTACTACCCCCCACTCTGTGGATGGGCAAGGACCAGTGGCATCTGGATGGCCTAGGGCCTGGTCCTGGCCGCGGACAGCTAGGGAGTACCAGTGGGGTAGCCCAGTTGGTCCGGACAGCTTTTTCAGAAGGAACCACATAGGTTCACCGTGGCGTAGAACAGGAGGGTGTCCCTGCAGTTGCGGGCCCGCGTCCGTGTTCTATCGCCCCAAGCAGGGAAGCCCATCACGGTGGTGATTGGTCTGCCCTGCGTTTTGGCTGGAAGGGGTTGTGTTGGACTTGGCCCTTTTAGCAGGTTCACCCCTAAACTTTTTGCTCGTCTCCTAGCCTTTTCCCTGTGTAGTGTTGGTGGTTTTAGGCCTCTGCGCACTTTAGCACTGTGTCCCAGTGTAAAGTGCGGGCGCACTCTGAGTGCGTGTGGTGAGATTGTCCTGCCCTCCCATAGGAATGCATGGGGGATATGTGTGTCCATGGTAATTCCTGGTGTGAGAGGAGTGCAGGGGCGAGTTTAGTATGTGCGAACTCGTGAGAATAAATGCTGCGCAATGGTGTGCGCAGATTTATTATAACTGGTGTAGAAATGCCACTTCTAGAAGTTGGCATTTATATGTGCTCTGTGTCTGCCTGCCTGATGTGAATTGCATGTCTGGCTTTGTGAGTGACAGGGGCTGGGAGGTGTGTGTGGCTCCAGGAGGGGCAGGGTGAGTCAGCGCAGTGGTGAATAGGGAGATCTGCATCTAGATGGGAGGGAGGAGTTGCACCTGGGACCTGAATAGGGCTGTGCCTTCCCGCCACAATGCTGGCTCCGCCCCCTGTGGTGCGTCTGAGCACCTAGCCCCCACCTGACAAAGAGGAGAGGAGCTGAGCACAACAAAGTGCTCCAAAGCTCCCCCAAACCAGTTGCATCTGGTTTTCCCCAGCCCTGTGCTGGGTGACAAAGGGGATATATGTATAAAAGAAGGGGCTGTGACCCCATGAAAATGTTCTCAGTTGTTCCTGACTTGAGGGGGGCCTGCTGCTGATGCTGGGCTCCAGGAGGAACCGCCACTAGGGACTGCCTCCCTGCTGGAGGGCCCTGTGAGCTGGCCTGCCTGAGCCCAGCCTTTGCCCCCTTTCTCCTGAAGGGCTTTCCCTGGACTTGGATTCTAGTGCCTTGGGAGCGCTTGGCTTGCATTTTGAAGAGCGCTTTGCTCTCTGCAGCGTAGGAGCAGCGCTTCTAATTTTAGTTGCAGCACGGAGCTGCGATCATTTTAGAAGGGAATCCCCGGCGTGGAGATTCCCCCGCATTGGTGCTGTTTCGCGGGTGCCCACCCCGCGTAGTTATACTCTTTAAAAACCGGATCGGGAGCCCACCCCGCCGGTCTGTGCCCCCTGCGTGAGGCCGCCGCCACCGAGAACACAGAGGGCCGCCGCGCTGCCGACGGCGACCCGGAAGCCAGGCAGGGGCGGCCTGGTTGTGGGCGGGGCGCTCAGCAAGAAGCAGGAAGCAGACGGGAGCCTACCCCGCGCTCCTGTGGCCAAAGGAAGTCTGACCAAGGGAGGCGGGGCCCCGTGTACCGGAGGAAGCCCCGCGTAGTGGTCCGACCCCGTGTCTGTCAGGAAGACCGGGGAGCCTTGCCTGCAGAGCCGGGAAGAGGCGACGTGAGGAGGACCCTCGGCGCCTGTGCCCAGGCAGAGGCGGGGCTCTCATGAGCAGAGAGAGCCCTGCGTGTTGTAGAGCCGGCGCCGGGAAGAGGAGCGGCACCAGAGAACCCGGTGAGTGGGCGGGGACAGCAACCGGCTGGTGCCCGCCGGGTGCGTAGTTCCTTTTCCCTGACCTGAGGAGAAGCCAAGAGGAGTCCTGAGACGCCCTGGTGAGTGGGGGCGGATGGAGCAGCATTGGCTCTCCAGGAGGCACCGTGGGGCCACAGCTGATCCCTGCTCATTTCTCTTTGGGGGCACGTGGTATTTAGAAGTCCCAGAGTGGGGTTCCCACGGCACATTGGTGCCAGTGTCCTTTGTGCTAACCCCAGCTGCCCTGCGAGAGCGCAGACAGCTGCAACACGAGGGCATTTTCTTGTTGGTGATAAGAAAGGAGTGAGATACACTCCCCACCCCCAGCGCAGTGCGCACTCTGTGGTTGCTGCCAAGGCAGCCAGGGGGTCATTTGAGAGACCCCCTAGAACCCTGATATTTTGGGACAGAAGAGGGCCCAGTGAGTGCCCAGGCCCATATTAATTATTCACAGCTGCCCAGCAAGTAGTGGGCAGCTGCCACGTTTAGGCTTGTGCAATTGCGCACTTTGCTTTTGCTGCCTGTGCAGCCAGCCCGGACATTCTGGACAGTGGGCATTTGAGCCCCGGTGAGAGGCCAGTTGGCCTGGGGCCAGTGTCAGTGCGTTGTGCCCCCGATTGGGGCACACTGTGTTTAGGCTTACGAGGCCTATTGCCTCATGTGATTTATGCCTAATGTGATGTAGGTGTCCCATCTTGTAGGTTACAGGATCTCGTGCTAAGTTCCTACCTGTACCAGTAATTACTGGTTGTGCGCTACATGTATTATTTGCATCTACTTACCTGATCTGATGGTTCTGACCATGGCCCGATTGGCCTGGTCCTGTATATAATTCCCCCGTGAATATTGCCTAGTGCCAGTTGGCGCACTGTATATTATGTGATTATGTTTCTAAGGTATTTATGATAATACAAAGGCTATTTTTTATATAACCTTGTGTGGAGTTCCTTTTGTGGTGTGCCTAGTGTGTTGCTGCTGTGTGAGGGTGCTGCGCAAACGCTTTACACATTGCCTCCGGGATAAGCCTGACTGCTCGTGCCAAGCTACCAAGGGGTGAGCAGGGGTTATCGTCGGCGTGTAACTCCCTCGCCCTGACTAGAGTGGTGGTCTCTGCCTGGCTTTGGCGCAAGCCTTAGCCAACCAGAGATCCCATTTCTAACACCATGCCACAAATGTTTTCCAACGGCAGGCGTATACCGTCTTGGTGGAAGACCGCCTGGCCGCCAAAATAATATTACAGTCTTCGGGAGGAAGGTTGAAAGCTGTCAACTGCCACCACTCAATCTCCACGCAAGAAGGCGGAGACTGGACAGGTTCTGGTGGAGGACCCTCCCCTGCAGAAAATCTTCTCGAAGGGGCAGCCTGATCAGAGGATCGATTGCCATGCTCAGAAGCTCAGGATACCAAACTCTCAGTGCCCAGTCCAAAGCCACAAGGATGAATTGGGCCCAGTTGTTCCTGATCTTCTTGAGAACTCTGGGCAGGAGTGGTATGGGCGGAAAGGCATACAGGAGGCCTGAGCTCCACTCGAGATGAAAAGCGTCTCAAAGCAAGAGCCGCCTTGGAAACTCCAGCACACAAACTGCTGACAATGCTCGTTCTCGATGGAGGCAAACAGATCTAACCAAGGCTCTCCCCACTGCTGAAATGAAATGAAAATCGATATTTGTAAAGCGCGAACTGTCACTCCGAAAGGAGCATCCTGGCGCTGATACAGAGGAGATATCGCACTCTGAGTGTCTTAGATAAGAGAGAGGCAAAATTCGTCTGTTGCTCCGAAGATCCCCCGGTCAGCAAGAACCATCTCTGGCGGGAAGCTTCAAAGGACTTGTCACAGTTGAAACGCGACCCCTCCCGAAAGAAGGAGCCGGCCCCCCTCCTGTCCTCACCCCTTTTGGCAGGAAAACATAGAAAGAATAGGAGGTGTACTCCCCTCTGCCAACTCCACTCCTCACGTGCTGGAGGCAAGGTGAAGCCCATTTTTCAGTGCCCAGCATCTTGAAGATAGTGGGACTTCTCCAATCGGGGCTAGGGATATGTCCCCCTCCCACAGGAGGTGGGCATACTAGAGGGCGTAGACATCCCAAGTAAGGGGCCCATTGGCCACTACCTGTCACTCCCTTGTAAACGCCCCTAACTTTAGTATTTAGGTGGCATCCCCAGACCCTGAAACTAGATTCCACGGACACAAGAAGAAGACGAACGAAGAAACGCTGTTGGACCGAAAACTGAAAACCTTAAGGTGGACTTTGGGTGCGAACCATGCCTGCCACCACAGAACTCGATAATTGACATCCTCCAGCTCATCTCGTTACTGTGTGGCCTCCACAAAACACGGAGGGTCATCAGCACTTCGCAAATTGCAAAGAACTCCCCAAAGATAGAGTTACTATGTCCCGGCAGCCGCAGGTACCCAAAACAGCAAAGTCCAGCCCGACTGACGTCTATGAATACCAGTGAATGGTACACCTGCTCTGAAGTGTCAGCTCGACCGCTGCACCAAGTCTTGAGACCCCCGGACCCACCGGAGCTGAAAGGCACAAATACCTGACCCCCTGCTGCAAAAACCTAAAAAGCAGAGTCCAGGCGAACTCCAACTCTACAGCGAGCCAGCACCCGACGAGGGATATCAGGACTCTGGAGACCCACCTCAGCAGTGGCCCAGCAGCTCCAGAATCGTCGCTCCAAGGTGCCAGCCCCTGACAGCGAGGTTCATATTTGTGCGCCTTTGCCCAGTTGCCCATCTTCACTGCACCTAGCCCGCCCGGTCGGGGCATTTTCAAACCAGCTGTACTCTCGAGGCCCCAGAGCCCTTGCAACCTATGCTCCCTCTTGAGAGCCTTCGAACTTGCCTGCAAGTCCCCCTTTGTTTTGCTTTAACAGTTTGTCCCCTGTCTTCGTAGCGCACCAGCTATAAAGTTCCCTTTTTCCGTGCTCCCGTGAAAGCCAGGAAGCCCCCTGAAAACTTGGCCTTGGCACCTTGGACCCGAACCTTCCAATTTCCAAAAGGGTAACCACAACAATAACTGTACTGCATTGCTTTTTGCAACTCCCTTTTTCCTTCCATAGGAAATGTATTGTGCGTAATTGCGCACAACTGTAGATATTGCATTTACTGCGTATTTACCTTGTACCCTACGTTTTAGGTCTAAATAAATATATAAAAATAAGTACTATTTTTCTAATTTGGTCTCAACTTCATTCCTTGAATGAGTGCATTATTTATTGCCTTGGTGTGTACAACAAATGCTTAGCACTACCCTCTGATAAGCCTAACTGCTCGCCCACACTACGACAAAATAGAGCGTTATCATCATCTACTTTTGCCTTTGTAAACCAATAAGGGTCTCTTTGACCTCTCTGCACAGTGTAAACCATTGTGGTGCACTATATAGAGAGGTGGGTTCCCTACAGTATCATAGCCTAAATATCCTGGACTAGCCACTCGGGATGATAAGCCTGAAACTGCACTGTGTCTAGACCAGTTCCGATGAAACGGAGAGCCAGAGACTTGTAAGAGACGGTGTTACCTTAGCACGTTGATAGTGAGCCCCAGCAAGTGCAGGAGGTTCACAGTAGTCTGGAGGTGGGAAATGACAACCTGGGGTGAACCCGCTTTCAACAGCCAGTCGTCGAGATAGAGGAGCTGCAACTACTGCCATCAGCTTGGGGAACACATGAGGGGCACTGGTAAGGCCAAAGGGAAGCACAGCGAATAGAAAGTGCTTGTGGCCTACTGTAAACCGCAGATAGTTCTGGTGGGCAGACAGGATGGAAATGTGGAAATACCATCCAGTCTCCTGGGTCCATGGCAGACAAGACCTGAGCTAGCGTGAGTATTTTGAATTTCTCCTTCTTGAGGAAGAAGTTAAGGGCCTGTAGATCTAGGATAGGATGAAGGCCCTTGTCTTTTTTGGGGACCAGAAAACAGCAGGAACAGCAACCACAGCCTATTTCTGGCACAAGAACCCTCTCTATGGTTCCCTAGACCACATAATAGCCATGACTTCTTCGCGGTGCAAGGATAAATGATTCTCCATCAGCCGGTCATGAGATGGTGGGATGGCGGGAGGGGTAGACTCGAAGGGGAAGGAGTAGCCCCTTCAGATAATCTGCAAGACCCACCTGTCAAATGTTATGGCCTGCCAGTGGGGCAGGTGATGGTGAATCCTGCTGCCAACTGGATGCCCATGTTCGTAAAGGGGCAGACTAGGTGGGTTTGGAGGCTGCGGCTGCTGGGGGATTGGTGGACTGTCCTGACCTGTGTGCTGGCCACCCGACCAATGGGACCAGTAGGAAAATGGTCTGCGGCCACGCAAAGGCTGGCCGGATAAGGACTTCGCTGTATGCCCCTTCCGTGGCCAAGAAAGGAGTGAAAGGCGGATTGAGGGTGACAAGGGGTCATAGAAAGGCCCAAGTACCTGGCTGTAGCCCTGCTGTCCGTAAAGCACTCCAACGCCAAATCCGCCTTGTCTCCGAAGAGATGGGAGCCATCAAAGAGCATGTCCATGAGTGAGGACTGGACAACCCCAGAAAAGCCAGTGGTCCTCAACCAGGCGTGGCATCCCAGGGCCAATGTCAACGAAACTGCTCTGCCTAGTGAGTCAGTGGTTTCTAGTCTTCAGAGAATGGTGAACTAAACTGCATCCCTCCCATTGGCAACAGCCTGGGAGAGCCCCTGGGCAACTGTATCCAACAGAGCTTGGGAATAGCAGCCCAACAGTCATGCGATGTTGACAGACCGCAATCGCAATGCCAGGTTGGTGGAAGGAAACATTTTCCTGCCTAAGTTGTTCAACCTCTTAAATTCCCGATCCAGTGGTGCGGCTGGGAATGCACCAGGATTTACGTGGGTTGTGGAGGCCTGGACCACCAAGCTCTCCAGAGTGGGGTGTTGCATGAGGAAGTTTGGGTCCCCTGCAATGGGGCGGTGGTGACAGGCAATCGCCCTCTGCACAGGAGCCTCTGTGCTGGGCTTGGACCAAGTCCCAAGCAGAACGTCAGAAAGTGCCTCATTGAAAGGGAGAAGAGGTTCTGATGGGGACACTCCAGGCTGAAGCACTTCCGTCAAGACAGTCTTGACTGCCACCGAGGGCAAGCTAGAATCCAGGACCTTAGCTACCCTCCGCACCACTATTGTGAATGAAGATCCCTTCTCCATAGCCATAGCAGGGAGAGAAAGAATGCCAGTATCTGGTGAAGTATCCAGTCCACTGGCTTCACCCGGATCCATTTACTCTTCACAAGGCTGGTATTCTTCAGGGTCCAGCGACCCCTCCCAATCTGTCCTAGCCCATATGAATAGGGCTCAGGCTTTGGCATGGAAGGCATGGCTCTAGTCGGCGCCGCAGCTGGCACTGGATGATGCCCCTTCAGCTCAGTGTCGGAGTCAGGGATGAGAATTGGGATGGCAGCACCGATGGGCGCCGCCATTTGGCACTGGGAGCGTCGGTCTTGGGACTGCCATCGGGGAAGGTTGAGGTGGCATGACTGGTGCAGATCCGGATCCATCTGTGGATCCCTGAGACCTGACTGGAGCAGGGGCTGGAGGCGCAGGGGCTGGAGGTGCAGGGGCTGGAGGCACCGGCACGGATCCAGCAGGGGCCCCTCAGGTGAGTGACAAATAGAATCTAACGCTTGTTTATTTGCACTAAGGACTCACTGCATCAAGAACTGGTCAGTGACAAGGCACAACATGAAGCAGTGACGCTGAAGGGAGGAGCCATAGCGCATCTCATGATTATCTTCCAGACATCTACCGTGCACAACCAGAAACATCACTTTGGCAGATCAAATGCAGGTGGAGTCTAGCAAAATTGAGTTCTAGAACTGCTGCTCTAACGGACTGGAATGCTGTGTCACAAGTGATCATTGCCTTTCCCTATTGGGTAGACTCATCAGCCCAAACAAACAAAACTGCCCCAACAGCTTTTACCCATTTCCAAAATCCCCGTAATTGATTTAATCGGTGTTGACTGGGTCCTACGGGAAGAGAAACTAGTAGAGGAGTTGCAGCATCAACAGAACAACTGACAGAGCAGAAAAATATATTTTTCAGTATATTTTAATACAAAAATGTGGGTAATATTCAATTGTAAGTTAAGATTTTGCCCAATACATAGCAAGGTATACTAACTATTCCAGCTTAGGCAAAAGCTCCCGTATGACTGCTGAACAACATTTGACACTTCTATTAAAAAAAGGTATAAGTAAACCTAATCTGATCAGTTTTTGATAGCAATGCGCATGTTTACTTGGCAAGACCTGCATTAGAAGATGATGTCTCCTTTGCTAACAGGTTGAATTACATATATCAAAGTTCCTAACCACAGCCATGATTAAGGCTTTTTAACAAATTTCTTATAGCCCCAGAGTTGATGAACAGAAACAATCAAAGTGTTTCGATCCAAGGAGGGCTACTAACTTTCTGAAAAGCACTGGCCTGGAACATAAGAGTTGTAATCTACTATAATGCATCATAGAAAATATCATGGTCTGGCCCAACACCTTAATTGAAGGGTTTTAAAAAATATTTAAACCTCACTAGAACTCCTAGGGGAAATACAAATCTGGAAAGAGTCCCAAATGGAGTGATTGAGAATATGGATATTTCTTATTGGTCCATATATAAATGCATTCCGAGAAATGGCATACATGCTTATGTGAGAATAACTTAATATAGGCATTATGACTATTCATTGGAACAACCTTGGATTTCAATTTAACAAAAACACTTTCCAAATATTTATCTCCTCTTGATTTACTTGCTAGTGCAGCTTGCCATGTACACTTTTATTCTAAATGCTCAGAGATTGAAAATCTTAAATTAAGAAGTAAGGTTGAACATTACCTGTTACTGGATTGACTTCAAATATTCCCTGGTAAGCATCCGCAACAAAAAGGGTACCATTTGGACCAACTCTGATGCCCAGGGGCCTTCCGCAGGTATGTTCAAATTCTCGTGTTCCTGGGTGACAAAACAGGGATGTATTTAACATATGTAAAAATTAATCAACTGATAGATTCTACATACTTGAATTAAAGCCCAGCTAAACTCATCAATATGCTCTGGATGAAACATAAATTGATTTCTTATTGCCATTTCAGTTATGAAAATTAATATGGCATATGCCATTTGGTTTCTTAAAAATAGAAACAGAGCTTCTGGGTACAGGAAATGCAATTCAAAGCAAGCCATACATTTTATTTGTGCCATCAACCAATCTGACAAGAACATACTTGATCCCTGTAGATCTCCGACAGGTCCAAACCCAGTAAATTGTCTCCTAGGTGCACTGGAGACACACAATGAAGATTCAGCTAGTCCTTGCTTCGCACCTCCGATGCCACACCAGCCTGAGATTGAAACTGAGAACCCCAAGACCAACCAATAATCCTATCAACACCTTAAGGCCCACTAAAGAAACAGAAAAGAAAATCTGAAACTTCTCTACATCCCAAAATAGCTACCCAAAACAGAGGAAAGCGACGGCCAGGAGAACCTACAAAAGACCAACCTCCAAAGACTCTAAGAAGTATTCCATCACAATACACCAATAACAGGGACACATTAAAACCTTCCAGCATTAGTCCAGAGGGGCGAACTAGCAGATTTGCTCCTGAAACCACTGGCCCTTCCCGACCTGCGCAAACCATAATAGCTGCCATATAGCCAGCAGCAAGCCCACACTCAATAAGCATCAATGGGAGACAACAAATCTGACATAGTACCTCCCACAATCCGAACAACAAGCAAATGTCATGCATTGTAATTAGTGTTACATCATTAGGAGGGAATCAAAACCACATCTGCAACCTACTACTTGACCATTAAATGCTGATCAGTGTCAAAGTTTAAGTGCTCCCTGTGTAAATTGATATTGTGATTGGTTCTCCCTGATTGGCATATTTGTTTTACCAGTAGGTCCCTAGTAAAGTGCACTAAGTGTGCCAGGGCGGGTAAATCAAATGCTCCTAGTGGGCTTGCAGCACTGATTGTGCCACCCACATGGGTAGCCCTGAAAAGATGTCTCAGGCCTGCCACCGCAGTGCCTGTGTGTAGTGGGTTAACTGCCATGTCGACTTGGCAAGTGCACCCACTTGCCAGGCCCTTACCCTTCCCTTTCCTTACACATATGACACCCCTATGGTAGGCCCAAGGTATCCCCCTGGGCAGGGTGCAGTGTATGTGAAAGGTAGGACATGTACTGGTGTGTGTAACATGTCCTGATAGTCAAATACTGCCAATTTCGTTTTTCACTATTGAAAGGCTATCTTGCCCATAGGACAGAATGGGGAATGCTTTGTGACATTTTACAAGCATATCTTCTCATAGGGATAAAATCGAAAAATGGAGTTTGGTACCGCTGAACTCAGGATTTAATAACACATCTTTTAGTAAAGATGGTTTTTAAATTGTGTGTTTGAAAATACCACTTTTAGAAAGTGGCTATTTTCTTGTTCAACCTTCCTGTGTGCCTCTGCCTGTTTGTGGATTGACTGTCTGGCTTTGGAGTGACAGGGGCTGGGGTGGCTCCAGGAGTCTGGGTGAGTCAGCACTAGGCTGAATAGGCCTCATCTGCATTTGGAGTGATGGGAGGAGTAGCACCTGTACCTGAATAGGGCTGTGCCTGCCTTCCACAATGCTGGCTCCACCCCCCTGTGGTGCGTCTGAAACCAAGGCTCACACTGACAAAGGATTTTGGTGTGCACTGGCAGAGCTCCCCCAGAACTGGTTTGAACTGGGCTCAGAGCCCCTTGCACAAGGAGAACAAAGACATTTTGGGGTATAAGTATTAGACCTAAAACCCCTGAACTTTAGATCATTCCTGGAATTCAAGAGGAACATTTACCAAGGAGAAGAGCTGGAGAGACTGAGGAGAAGTACTGCCCTTGCTGTGTGTCTGGGGTTGGCCTGCAGTTGCTGTTTCTGCCAAGGAAAGGAGAATGACTTTGCTGTGTGCTGTGTCCCCTGCTTGAAGGAGATCTCCAAGGGCCTGAAGTGAGCTGGCCTCCTGTTCAGAAGTCTCAGGGACACAAAGACTTCACCCCCAGCTCCCCTGAACTCTGCTGTTGTGAGTTCTGACCTGCCTTGAGGTGCCTGTGCCAGTTTTGGGCCGCTGGAGGTTGTCGCTGCTGTTTGGGAGCTGGAAGAGAGAAAAAACTCAAAGAACTACAGAAATTGACGCATCGCTCTTCTTGCGGCTGTTTTTCCAACGCATCTTCACAGCGCGAGAAGAATTTCAACGCATCGCCGTGCCGCTCACAAAGCCGTCGCAGCACCTGTCGTTGCGGCAAGAATGGACGCATCAAGGGATCGCGGCTGAAGAGGACCGACACAGCGCCGCGCAACGCCGCCGCATCGATCGCCGACGCATCCCGAAGATCCACGCATCGTACCTGTGTGACACACTTCCCCGACGCATCACCTGCAGACCGGAACCGGCACAAAGAATCGATGCATCACTCCCCCTACAGACCGGAATCGACGCAACCCTTCCTCTGCATGCAGCGGGACTGTCGCATCGCGTCCTCAGGGTCTCAGGAGTGTTGCATCTCTTTGTTTTCCGACGCTGCAGCTGTTTGGCTTGGTGAACTTTGACGCAACTACAGGTACTTTGGTGAAAAGTCACGCATCCATAGTTTTCTATGGTACAAGTTCTTGAAACCTTTTGAAAGTCATATTTTTAACTGTGTATGTTGGATTTTTGTCGTTTTGGTCATGTTTAGTTTAGATAAAGATACAATTTTTTCCAAAACTGGTGTGGTGTCCTTTTGTGGTGTTTTCACTGTCTTACTGTGAGTGTTGGTACAAATACTTTACACATTGCCTTTGGAATAAGCCTGTCTGCTCGTGCCAAGCTACCAAGGGGGTGAGCAGGGGTTATCTAAAGTGTGTATCCCCCTTACCCTGACTAGAAGCAAGGGTCCCTATTTGGACAAAGGTACCTACCTCTGCCAGCTAGAGACCCCCATTTCTAACATTGGTGGCAGCGGTGGGATTTGAACCTGTATTTGTACTCGACTCACAGTGATTGGTGTACATCACTAGTTTAGTGCAGACCACTACGCAACCACATACTTCGTTTTGTTTTTGGTTCTATTTTTGAGTGACCCTTAAAGTATCCACGCATCATGTCTCAAAGTGAAACCAGCAATGAAGTTGCAGAATTGGAGTTTGATATTGAAAGGCTGCATTCCTACGAAGTAGATCAGCTCAAACAATTTTGCAAGGATTTGGGAAGTCCCATGAAGAGCAGCTCTAGGAAGGATGAGCTGCAGAAGGCCTTAAGGGCCTGGTGGGAGGCCAAAAAGGCTGGGGAGACAGGTGATGCCGAGGTGGATGAGGATGCACAAAGGGATGGTTTCAGGTCACAGGATCTGCCTGTGTCAAGAGCAGCCTCCAGGGCTGGCAGCGTCCATTCCGCTGGAAGTCTTTCCCCAGAGGAGCTGGAGGAGAACTAAAGGGTCAGAGAGCATGAGCTGGAGGTCATGAGGCTGCAGGCCAAGGCGGAGGTGAGCAAGAATGCTCGTGCCTTGGAAGAAAATAAATTGCTTTTGGCCCATGAGTTGAGCATGAGGGAACTGGACATTAAGGCCAAACAAGTGGAGTCCAGTTCAAATGGTGGTAGCGCACAGCCAGTGCAAGGAGGTAAGGTGTACATACCCAAGGACTTAGTGCAGAATTACCAGAAGGTAATGATATTTATGCATGGTTTACGGCGTATGAGATAGCCTTGAGAATGAATGAGGTTCCTGAGAAGCATTGGGGGGCGGGCCTGTGGAAACACTTTGAGGCCTCTGGGAGGGACACCCTACCACTTTTAGAGCAGGCGGGTACCCTGACGTATGCCCACATGAAGGAGGCTTTATGCTTCAGGTATGGGCTCACCCCAGAGCAGTACAGATAGAAGTTCAGGAACTTCAAGAAGCTTGATTCAAGTACTTGGGTTGAATGTGTGAAGATGTATACGCGTGCTCTGGAAGGTTGGATAAAGGGCAGCAAGGTAACTGATTACCAGGGGTTGTGTAACTTAATCAGTTGGGAGTACTTGAGTAGTCTGTGTGTTCCAGAGCTGCGCCAGCATCTATTGGATAGTAAGCTAATTGATTCCAGGGAGCTTGCTAAGGAGGCAGATCTCTGGACTAGCACCATGGTCCAGAAGGGGATTGTGGGTAACCCAGCCAAGGGTGGGCAGGGTCCCCAGCAGAAGAGTGGGGGGGACAAGGGTAACCAAAAGGAGTTCTCTAAAGAGCCCCAAAACAGTTCCCAAGGTACAGCCAAGGTCCCAGCCCCCCAAGCCTAAGGTGTCCTGGCCCCCTAAGGGCAGGCATGACAACCGGGGTCCCCCCCAAGTGTTATTCATGTGGTCAGGTTGGCCACATTGCAAGAGATCCCAAGTGCCCCAACGCACCCCCAGCACCCACTGGTGCTCCGTCACCAGGATTAGTGAGCGTAGAGCTGGGGGAGGAATTGGTTCCTAGTGAAGGGGGGGGGGGGGGAGTAAGCAGTTATGACCCTTGTCTCATTAGGAGACAGAGAGATGGTCCAGGAGTCCTATCTGCCTGAGAACACCAAGAAATACAGGCAGTGGGTGACCATCAATGGGAGGAGGGTGGAGGCTCTGAGAGACACAGGAGCCAGTGTGACATCTGTCAGGTGTCAGTGGGTGTCTGAAGAGCAGGTTATTCCCAATGTACTTCACCCTGTAGTTGCAGCAGACCTCGGAGCGCTTATGTAAGGTGGCGCTAGTTCCCTTTGAGTGTGGGGGGGGGGTCCTCAGGTTCCTTGAAGGTTGTTGTTAGTCCATCCATGCCTGTAGACTGTCTGCTTGGAAATGACCTGGAGAGTTCCCCATGGAGGGAGGTGGAACGCCAGGCTCATTCGGAGATGTTGGGTCTGCCTGAGTGGGTCTGTGTGACCACTCGGTCAATGGCAGCCAGTAGGGGTAATCAAGAGGACCTGGAGCCTGAAACAGTGGCCCAGGTGCCTGCCAGGAAGAGGAAGGGCAGGGGGCGTGGGAAACCAGTCCCAGAAGTTCCCGCGGTCCAGGAAGAAGCAGACCTTGAGGGGGATGCCCTGGAGCCCACAGGAGAACAGGTAGCCGAACTGGGAGACCTACCAAAGCTGACCCATTGGCAGCAGGAAGGGGGTCCCTCCAGGGAGGAGTTCTGCAAAGCGCAGATGGAGTGCCCTACTCTTGTTGGTCTGCGGCAACAGGCTGCAGACCAGGCAGCAGGTGATCAGTCCTGATCACATCTGATTTACTGGGAAGATGGTTTGATATATAGTGAGCCTAAGGTCGCTGAGCCCGGTGTAGCCCATGTGCTGGTGGTACCCGAGCGCTTCAGGACCTTCCTACTGGGTCTGGCTCATGTCATGCCTCTCGCAGGACATTTGTGGTGCGACAAGACCTTTCAGAGGCTTGTCACCCACTTGTACTGGCCCAAAATGAGAAGGCACGTTGGTACACATTGTAGGTCTTGTCAGACTTGCCAGGCAAGTGGCAAGAGTGGAGGGAAGTGTAAGGATCCCCTCCAACCCTTTCCCGTGGTGAAAACCCCTTTCAAGCGGGTGGGCGTTGATATTGTGGGGCCACTGGAACCCAAGACAGCCTTAGGCAACAAGTTTATCTTGGTCTTGGTGGACCATGCCACCCGGTACCCGGAAGCTGTCCCTCTCCAGACAATCACAGCCCCGTGGTGGGCCGTGCATTGATGGGGATCTTTTCCCGTGTGGGGTTCCCCAGAGAGGTGGTCTCTGACCGTAGTACAAACTTCGTTTCAAAGTATATGACATCTTTGTGGGAGGAGTGCGGTGTGGCATACAAGTTCACCACTCCATACCACCCTCGAGGGAATGGGTTGGTTGAGAGATTCAACCGAACCCTGAAGGGCATGATCAAGGGTCTTGCAGAACGCATGAGACGGAAGTGGGACGTCTTTTTGCCATGCCTGTTTGCATACAGGGAGGTACACCAGAAGTCCTTAGGGTTCAGTCCCTTTGAACTACTGTACGGTCACCCTGTGAGAGGACCTCTGAGTCTGGTGAAGGAGGGTTGGGAGAGAACTCCTGGTAAGACCCCACAAGATGTGTTCAGCTATGTGCTGGCCTTCAGAAACCAGACCCATTTCTAACAACGGGCATTCGCAGCAGCTGAGTCCTTCATCTGTGTCTCTTTTGCTTTCTCGCCCTAAGTGTTCCGGTTATGGCCAGATGTGGGTCCCGCGCTCACTGTACCACTGGATTTAAGCTAGCCTGACTGATGAGGGTGTGATGCCCCGAGAACGGTCCCAGGATGCTCGTTTCTGGTCCAGGAGAGACCTGATTTGGCAGTTAGGGCTGGACTGTTCCCATGAGAAGGAGGGTCAAGACTGATTTGCATATGGCTGGGTCTAAAATGGGGTCGTATGGTGAAAAAAAGAATGAATGATTTAACCCAGAACTCTTGACTGGGGGTGAATGTTTGATTTGTTCCGCATTCCGCCCATATTCTGCGTGTGTTTTTCTTTCTTGTCCTAAGTGCGCCAGCTATGTCCAGATATGGGTTCTGGGCTCACTGTGCCACTGGATTCAAGCTAGCCTGGCTGATGAGGGTGGTGATACCCCAAAACCGGTCCCAGGATGCTTGTTTCTGGTCCAGGGAGGACCGAGCTTGGCAGTTCGGGCTGGACTATTCCCATGAGGAGCAAGGTCAAGACTGATTTGCTTATGGCTGGGTCTAAACTGGGGTGGCCCGGTGAGCAAAAGAACAACGGATTTAAACCAGATCTCTTGACTGGGGGTGAATGTTTGATTTGTTACGCATTCCATCCATCATCTGTGTCTCTTTTCGGAGTTCAGGTGAGTCGGCTGCACGCAGTCCAGGCAGCTACACTCAGCGGGTGCATAGTCTCTCACTCACAGTCGAGCTACCAAAGGAACCTGAAGCTCTCTGCGGCTCCTCCTCTGTTACTGGCCGTTTTCTCTCCCAGTGAGGGGTTAGCTGCAATAATCCTGTTTTGGGTCCCTCGACTGGGTGTTGGTGCGCAGGTGCTCACACGGCATCTTCACTTCTCTGGAGGGAGATGGCATATCAGGTTGCAGTTCTTGATGCTCCCAGTGACCCTCTCTGGTATACTGGGTAATTGTATCGTACATCAAACGGGCTCCTGCCCAATCAGCACAGTGCAATCCTTCACGGCAAACCTTTCCTGGCATAAGGGTATGCCATCCACTACCACACAATGCACCGCCCATTACCGCATGGCTGTCTCCTGGCATACGGGGTTGCCGACTTGCATGGGCTGCGGCCCTATCGGCACGTTACGGCACACGGTTCGATTCACAGTGGCCCTCTCCAGGCATACGGGGTCGCCAACTGTTTCCTGCACAAGGGCAATGACACAATCGGTACAGCAGCCGTGATTTTACACCTTGCACAGGTAGTCCACTCAACAGGGCTCCCTACTGGACCTCGCTCCCTCCAACGCTCTCCTCTTCCTCACTGAGCACACTGGTCTTGGCAAGCAGGCAGGCGCTCCAGGCTCCAAGGCAGGTGGTCTTAGATTCCCTGAGTGATGTCCCCTCACCCAGAAGGGAGACTAGCAGGCCTTGGCTCCCCAGTCACGGGTCACGGACCGAAAAGTCTTGCAGAGCTTTCCCTCCTCACACAAACCATCTGGCTGCTTGGCAGATGACAATTTTTGAAGTCTCAAACTCACATTCTTATTGTCCATTTCCAGACACCAAATGTGATTTAGGGTCCGAGTCTTTGAAGTTTTATGTTGGGGTTCTGCTTCTTTTGAAGGGTCCGCTCGTCTCCTCTCTCTTCCTCTTGAAAAGCAGTGCGTCTCAGCAGGGGTGTCTCAAAAGCTGATAGCTCCACAAAACAGGCCATGGGAGTGACTAGAGTTGACACCTGGATATCAGCCACAGTGAGACGAGCATCAAAAGGTTAGGGCAGAGTCCCCAGCCCCTACTCTATGATTCTCTTATCAGCTCTCACTGAATCAAAGAGCACCCATTGAAGTGTTTAGGGGAAGCATGCTATCCCCTATCCAGTGTGTTTCCCACCCAGCGTACAGGAATACAGCAATACACAAATCTGTCTGGGGGGATTTCTCTACCGCCTCTCCATGAAGGCATGGGCCTTCCAAAATGGAACCCAAGGCCCTCCATGTATTGTACCATCCGCAGACACACATACAGTGCATGTATACAGCCCCACACACTGCACAGGAGTTATCACTCATAGGCACATATACATCCAGCACCTGCATTTAACATGCAATCACGGCACTCTTCCTGTATTGTAGCACTCACAGGTACACAGACATTCAGCGCATGCACTTAACATGCAGGCACTGCGCAATACTGCATTGTCCCTGCATTATATCCTTCCTAGGTGCAAACACACCCAGCCTAGATACACCACTCCTGTGCTGCACAGTACTTCACACTAAACCGATAAAGGTCGAGGTTGAGCTAAGCACATCAAAGCGGAACCTTAGAAATGAGTAGGCCGGTAGGCCTCACTCCAGGGACAGATTAAAAGGACCTGTTCACTCCTACTGGTCACTACAAGGTATGCTGCCACCACCAAGCTCTAGCTGCTTAACTCCTGGTGAAGGCAGTGGCCGTCCATCACAATAAGGGTAGAACTTTAAGCGCCCCTCCCGGTCCAACAAGACCGCAATCCGTGAGAGAGGCCTATGTTATGGCACACACGCATGATCCATGTTTGCCTATGACCATAAACATTAGGGATCCAGACATCAGTACAGTTGGGCACTCAGGGCAGGGGTGCATATCCATTACCATGCAGAGGGCTTTCCTTTCCCAACAGAGGATCAGGAGTTTATGGTATAATTTTGGATCCGGTTTTTAATTGCTCTTTGCCTTATAGAAATCAGTCCCTTACAACAACCAATTCCTCAGCCACCATTTCCCCTTTTCACCCCCCAATCCCTCCACAAAGGCTATCCTCAGTCATCAGTCGGGCAGGTGCTGGAGTAAAAACCTTTTTTGTTACTTTTATTCAACATCTTCAATGGTCTCCAAATCCAACAGCTTTTGAATATCCGGATTGCTTCCACTAGTTTACATAAGCAAAGAAGAGAAGCAGACTAGCAATGCAACAAGGTATCTAGATATAGCAAGAGAAAAAATTCTAGGAAGGCTAACATATTGGGATTTAGAAGAGGAACCTAGTACTATACATCCACAAATAAAAAGGTTAATAGGAAGCTCAGTTCAAAGTCCAGAGATCTAACTGCAGCATACAACCTTGGCATTTTCACACTAGGATTTACTTATTTGCTAGGTTTTAGAAAGCACTGGCAAATCAGCTTCAGGCCTGCCTGGACGGGAATTTCTTCTGCATGGTGCACAGCCATGTACCCCTGTGCCGAGTGCCTGACTGCTTGCATTTGGTATCCTGGTGTTATAGTGAATGAAGAAAATGGGGAAGGCCTACCTAGGGTAATGCAAGCATCAGCAGAAAGACATGTAGAAATGTACATGGTAGATAAAAAACACAGGCCCAAGCTACGTACAATAGCAGAATAGAGAGCAAGAATGGAGTGGAGGCCTGGGGGGTTGGGGGGCAGACACGAGTTTTGGTAGAATATAGTAAAATAATTAGTAAACATAGCACCAACGGAAAGTCACAGGCACGCAGTGCAAGGACACATACCTGAGAAAATGTGCAGATAAAGTAGACACAAAGGAACAAGATAAGCAGGTGGTTTGGCATTGCAGAACAGTAGACACGTAGGGAGGAAAGGCACTGCTAGGCTTCAAAGCACAATACAGTCAAGGAAACCAGTAGAGTGCTGAACAATGTATCACTAACATGTGCACCTGAATCACAATACTGCAATGTCTGGTTAGATGTTTTCGTAGAAACTATTGCATTTTGCTGAATGATAAGAGATAATGTTGTCCTAGAGCAAGCGCTTGATTTGATATGCTAATGAAATGTATTGTGGTTTTTACACTATATAAGATACATTTTGTTACGTTGTAAGTTTGAGTTCAGTTTTCAGTTCCAAGGAGCTGGCTGAGCACCTGCGTGTGTTTGATAAACTCTATACTATATTGCCAACAGAAGTCCTGTCGTATCTTTCTTTCTCTGGCAACATTTGGCGTCGCCAGCCAGAAGCCCATCTTAAGTTTCCCAGACTGCGGCCGAGGGAGACGATGCCTGCTCTGAATTGAATAGATCACTGCGCAGATACATCAGATAAGCAGACACAGAGTATTATTAATAATACTAGAAGTCTGCCTATTCAAGAAGGGCGGGTAAGGATCCCAGGTCGCCGTCAAAAGGGGGAGGAGAGTTCGGACTTCATACCTTAAAATTTTAATTGCATGACTCTTTGGTAATCATAGTATGGAGGGATGAGGAAATGCATGCATGGGGTTTTTCTTTTTTTCAGGATTCAATTATATGTTTAGAGAACTGAAATGTGGCGATTGCCGGGATACAGAGGAAGACTAGCTAGTGTGAATTCTCCTTTAAAAGAGAAGGGAAGAATAACCGGCATTACCCAGGGGAAAGCTCCAGGAAGAGACATCCCTTCGGGGAGTAGTCTAACGGGCAGTAGTTTATTACCCAGGAGAAAGCTCCGGGAAGGGACATTAATTTGGGAATTGGCCACAGATATCCTGGTTAGATCCGGAGGGCTAGTGTAGAAGTAGTGAGACTGGACTAGGTTAAAAGTGTGTGAAGTCGGACGTGATAGAGACAGTCATATTTGATCTGCGCCGGAAGTCAGATGGTCAGCTCCCAAATTCCCAGATTTAAGATATCTGGAAGGTGTCTTTAAGGAAGAGCAACCGAGCCCGAGGCATCAGTTGAAGAGTCTGACGATTAGGAAAGGGGACAGCCAGATGATTGGTGTTGGTTTAACTTTGCCATGAGCACGGCTAGACTCTTGGTTGCGAATCCAAAAAGCACATTAGTTCCAAGTAGATATCCCTCCATAAATCAGGAGGAGGACATAAAAAGTACACGTTTTCATAATCACAAGGGGCAAATAATAGAGAAGTGGCAGGGTTCCCCGCCAGTTGTCATTCAGTCTGATATAAGCAAGGAAGAAAGGCTGCAAGGTCTTTGCAATATTTCTGGTATTCCATTACAAACCCCTAAAGTGTCCTGGAAGTGGGTAAACATTATCTCAGATAAAAACACAGGGAACCAAAATAAAACATCCCAAGACAAGTCTGAAGATTAATAATAATTCTCTATGAGCGAGACTGATGATTCACTGTGACAGGTAACAGATGATCTTGAATTACAATTCATATTTCAATGGGACCATGGAGAATCCCCGTGTCCATGTAACACCCCCGGGTTCGTATGATAACAGATTTACCCATCATATTAGAGGCCCTCCTTGATGCATTTCTCATAGATATTCACAATTCAGGAGTTTAAAATATGAATGGGATATCACATCAGGTCTGGAGCGTATTCCTGAAGATGTTCAGGGAGGGGGCGCGTCAGATGTTGAGCAGGAGCTCGTTCCAGGTCTTGGCTGCGATGTAGGAGAAGGTTCTTCCACCTGTTCTGGCTCTGCGGATGCGTGGGATTTCGGCGAGGTCGGCGGATCGGAGGTTTCTCTTGGGTACGTAGAGGGAGATTCTCTCGTTGAGGTATTGGGGTCCGGTGTTGTGGATGCATTTGTAGGCATGGGTGAGTATCTTGAAAGTGACTCTTCTCAACGGGGAGCCAGTGGAGGTTCCGTAGGTGTTGGGTGGTGTGCTCATGTCGAGGATGAGTCTGGCTGCAGTGTTCTGTATGGTCTGGAGCTTGCGGATCAGAGACTTGTTGATCCCGGCGTAGAGGGCATTTCTTTAGTCCAGTCTGCTGGTGATGAGCTCGTGGGTGACGCCCTTCCTTGATTCGTGGGGGATCCACTTGAAGGTCTTTCGGAGGATTCGGAGGGTGTTGAAGCAGCTGGAGGCTACGGCATTGACCTGTCGGGTCATGGGGAGGGAGGAGTCGAGTACGATGCCAAGGTTTCTGGCGTGGTTCGTGGGTGTGGGGGGCTGCCGAGGGCGGTAGGCCACCAGGTGTTGTCCCATGCCGAGGGGGAGGGTCCGAGGACTTCTGTCTTCTCCGAGTTGAGCTTCAGGCAGTTTCTGCTCATCCAGGATGCGACGTCCTTCATTCCTTCCTGGAAGTTGAGTCTGGTGGTGATTGGGTCCTTGGTGAGGGAGAGGATGAGCTGGGTGTCGTCGGGGTAGGATACTATGCTGAGTCCGTGCTGTCTGACGATGGCGGCGAGGGGGGCCATGTAGATGTTGAAGAGCGTGGGGCTGAACGATGATCCTTGGGGCACTCCGCAGTTGATTTCCGTGGGTTCGGAGAGGAAGGGTGGTAGTCTGATCCTTTGGGTTCTGCCGGTGAGGAACGAGCGGATCCAGTCGAGGGCGGTTCCTTGTATGCCGGCGTCGTGGAGTCTGGCGGTAGTGTGCGGTGGGAGACGGTGTCGAATGCTGCAGAGAAGTCTAGTAGGATCAGGGCTGCGGTGTGTCCTTGGTCGAGGAGGGTGCGGATGTCGTCAGTGGCGGCGAGTAGGGTGGTTTAGGATGCTGTGGTTGCTGCAGAATCCGGATTGGGAGGGGTCGAGGATGGAGGTTTCTTCGATGAATTTGGTCAGTTGTTCATTAACGGTCTTCTCTGTGACTTTGGCCGCAAAGGGGAGGAGGGAGATGGGTCGGTAGTTCTTGAGGTCGGTGGGGTCTGCTGAGGGCTTTTTGAGCAGGGGTCTGACTTCTGCGCGTTTCCAGTCGTCGGGAAAGGTGCCGGTCTTGAAGGTGGTGTTGATGGTGTGTCGTAGTTCAGGAGCGATGGCGGCTCTGTGGAAAATGTGCGGGGGGCAGGGGTCCGTGGGGGCCACTGAGTGGATGCCTTTCATGGTCGAAGTGGTGTCTTCGGTGGTGACTGGGATCCAGGAGGAGATGGTGGGCTGGATGGCGTTGCTGGAGCAGGAAGTGGATTCGGAGTTTGGTGTCTGGTCGTTGAAGTTGTCGTAGAGTGCCTTGATTTTCAGATGGAAGTAGGATCCGAGCTTGTCACAGAGGTCCTGGGAAGAGGTGATGTCCGTGGTTTCGCTGGGGGGCTTGGTGAATTCCTGGATGACGCTGAAGAGTTGCTTGGAGTTGCCGGCGTTGGCGAGGATCTTGTTTTGGATGAAGGTCCATTTGGTGGATCTGATGCGTTTGTGGTATTCCGTCATGGCGTGTTTGTAGGTGGTGTGGTCTTCTGGTGTTTTGCTGTTTCTCCAGTTCTTCTCAAGACGTCTACAGGTGCATCTGGATTCTTGGAGGTCGGCGGTGAACTAGGTGGCTTTTCTGGGGCGTTGTCTGTCGGGGTTGCGTAGTGGTGCAAGCTTGTCTGCGCAGCTGGAGATCCATGTGTGGAGTCCTTTGGCTGTGAGGTTGGCGTCGGTCGACGTGGTGGGGGCGTCACGGTTGAGGGTGGAGTTGAGTTGTTCCTTGGTGACTTTGCTCCAGTTCCTTCGGGGGGCGCAGTGCAGGTTTGGGCGGCGTGGGTTTGTCGACGTGGAAGTGTATGCAGTGGTGGTCTGTCCAAGGGGGTTGCGTGGTGTGGCTGAAGTGGATGTTGTTACCTCCTGCGAAGATGGGATCGAGGGTGTGTCCTGCCTTGTGGGTGGGCGTGGTGACTAGCTGTTTCAGTCCGATGTCAGCGCGGTTGTCCAGGAGGGTGGTGGAGTTGGGGGTCGCTGGGGTTGTCGAGGTGGAAGTTCAGGTCTCCGATGAGTATGTAGCCCATGGAGGCGATGGCGTGGGGTTCGAGGAGGTCGGCGATGGTAGTTGCGAATGAAGCACGGGGTCCGGGGGGTCTGTAGGCGAGGTGCCGCGGAGTGAGGTTCTGGGGCTGGTCTAAATCTGGAAGTCGAGGTGTTCGGTGGTGAGGAAGGAGTCCTTCGTGGTGGAGGGGAAGAGTCGGAGGTAGCTCTTGTGTACTATGGAGAGTACTCCTCCTGGGCGGTCCTCCCTCTGGATCTTGTATCCGTCAGGGATGGCGGTGGGGAGGTCGGGCGCGGAGGAGGCGTTTGTCCAGGTTTCCGTAATGAAGGCGATGTCTGGCGAGAGGGTGTCGAGGAGGTCCCAGATCTCTACGGCGTGTCTGTGCAGGGAGCGCACGTTGAGGAGGATGCACTTCAGCGCTTCGGTGTTGTTGACGTTTGGTGCGGGGGCCGCGGGGGTGCGGTCGGCGGTGAAGGATTTGCGGCAGTGACGGCAGAAGAACTGGCCGTGGGTGGTGTTCGGCGTCGATCGCTGGCAGTTGTTGTCCCTACCGGGCTTGAGTGCGAGGAGGGCAGCGGAGTTGTAGCGGTGGGAGGTCGTAGATCCAGGGTTCCTGGCGCTCGCCATGGTCGGGTCGCGGACGGGGGGAGACGGGCTTGCCTTTGGCGCGCCAGCGGTGCGCCCGCTGCACGTGGCCGTCATTAAGTAGGGGAGGGGGGAAGGAAGCGCAACTGGGAGGCGGGAACTGCCAGGGTGGGGGGGGGGGAGGGCCGCAGGGGCAGCAGCGGCGGGAAGGGCACTGAGAGCAACGGGCACAGAAGACAGAAAAACGGCTAACAATACACACATGCACAATAACTGGCACAATAAAGACAGGCACAATAAAAATACAGTGAAAGAGGCTAGAAGGAAGACAGAAAACAGGCACAGAAAGACAGAAAAACGGCACAGAGACAGACAGCAGCGGCCAGCAGACGACCAGGGATGAGGCGCAAGCAGGGGCCTGCGGGTGGAGGAGGGCCTCGAACACCTACCTGCACAGGGGCAGTGGCAGCAGCACTACCGCGGAGCTGCTGGGGGAGAGAGCAGGTCTCTGACCAGGAGGTCAGGGGTCTCACAATAATATAAGTGAAGTCAAGTAACACTGTATAAGATCAATACGTGTTCACCACTGCCATAGGTTAGCAATATTTATAAAAGACAAATATATTAGTAAGGGAGGCAGGTCCAAAGGGGGCATAAGACAGTGGGCAAACAAACAAGGGAGTGAATGTGGTACTCCCATTACACATAGGAAACACACACACACACACACACATCCTCAGGGGACCATGGAGACCCTCTAGAACACATGATTAAAAACTTTCCCTTCAGACAAGAGGAGGATACAAAAGTACTGTAAACAATGGTACAAAGGTACCAAGGGCCACGCTCAGCCATCGCCAAAGGAAGGGACGTTCGACAAAGACATAACTGAACATACATTGACTTACATTCACTCCAAGTACAGAAGAAAGAAAAGACAGAAAAGGGAAGACACCCGTCATTATGGTGGGTATTCTGTGATACAAAAACAGATATGAAACCAACAGCACCCGAAGAGGCAACAACACAGTTCCCAGAGAAGCCCCAGCCTTATGGTTTTACCGCATTTTGCCAGCTGAAGGGTACCAGGATCCCGTTAAAGTTGCACCTAAAAAGGAGAAACAAAAATCATGGGGAAACGAGGCAACTTTGGACCCCACCCCTACAACTCCTCAGGACGGTCCAGAACCGGACCAAAGAGACAGATTCATAAATAAACTGCAGCACACCGTGAGAAAGGAGGAACGCCCTAGAAGCCCTGCCCCCTTTCAAAGACAATGGACTATGGGACATGTTGTTCTTAGGCTGGGAGTGCTTCTGCAGGGACTCTGAGAGGCAGCTGAGGAATGGATAAGAGAAGAAGGATAGGAAAGGGACATACAAACGTCACAATATGATGAACCCCTGAATGAGTTAGAAGATGCAGCAAGGGCAGAGAAATAAGGGGAGTAGGAAAAAAGGCCCAACAGGGGTGCAAATGAGCAGGACACCAACCAGAGACCATATATTTCCGCCTGCGTCCTCCGCAGGGGACACTAATGGCAGTGAGGGACACCTCAGATATAAGGAGGAAGTCAATCCTAAAAAAGAGTAGGTCAGATTTAAAACCCATAGAGATAACAGAACAAAAGGAGGGTAGTTACTATTGTCAACTCTTCTCGGCTGAATTGCCAAGTTGGACTAAAAAGGAGGGGAGAAAGCTATGGCCCCGACAAAGGTCTTTTCAACCCGTTGACTTAGCAACTGCTGAAGATTGTATAGGCAGGGACAGGGCAACCCAAATTGGAACTACACCTATATGAAAGTGTGCCTCGCGGTCTGGGAGGAGGATGCTATAGATAAACCAACTGAAGAGATTCCAAGTAATAGACCAGACCCAAGGTTAGGCCCGAGACCAGTAAATCCTCGAATGATAACTCAGTTAAACCTCATTTTCAAGGGTGAGCCAGTGCCCACATGCGTACTATGGCCACAAATGGATAAACAGAATTTGAAGAGGGCACTACCTCCGCTGTCTGAAGTAGCAGGAAAATAGATAGGATGCTTTGAAAAACCCACCGCTGGAGTGAACTTCGCCTTGGGCGACGTTAAAAGCTTCTCTGGTGGGAGATGAAGTAAATACCATTTTTACCATAGCAGGGTTCCCTCAAACAACATTGATAAATACACAGTTGGACGGGTCATCCTTCAACAATATCCGTCAATATGTCTGGGATGCGCTCTGGCGGACATACCCAGACAGACCAGACCTCGGAGTACAAAGATAAAACGTGGAGAGCTAAAATATTGCAAAAAGGATTTTTAGGGGTATTCTGACCTACACTTTTCTGTAAGAATAAATCTGCTGCACCCTGGTCTCACGACCGTCAATAGAGGTCATATTTACGAGTAAGTGGATCAGTATAGTTTCATGGTCATTAGCACCATGGCGCCACATCTGGGTGTAAGGCCCTTTCTCTATGGAAGGGAAACAAGAGTGACAATAGCACACAACAGAAGTGACAAGCAGTGTGGGATGAGAACATATCTAGATCAACTTGGTTAGAATCGCCTATACAACTTTTCGAGCAGGTAGAAAACTCATTCTTTTCTCTCTAAGCTTCAGGGGGAATGGAATGGTCCTGGTGGAAAACAACATCAATTGCAATACTACAACCTTTAATCCTGACATGCAATGAGGCATCTCCAGTCTAATGGACTATTACTGGAACTGCGGAGGGTCACTGTAAATACGACTTCCTTTGGGGTGGAGTAGTCTCTGTTCTCTTGTCACCGTGCTCACCCCCTCCCTGGTGATTACAGGAGTGGACATATCCCAATTACATAACCATCCCATGAGCTGTCCACTACCCTGCTACCTCTGCAAACTATTTTTATAATACAGCCTGGTAAGACGTCCCTCAGGATCACGGGCTGTTCAATGATGCACAGCTATTTTTCAGCAGCATCCTTCCCTTCGTTCAAGCAAAAACGACTGCACTTTGACTGCAAATTACCCGCTAGGAACTAATTATGGCCATAAATGCCACTGAGGATGGCTTCAATGCAGTCAAAGAAGAGTTGTGAGCTATGAGAGTAATAATTATGCAGTATAAATATGTGTTGGACTTATTGACTGCCATGGAGGGAAGAGTATGTGCGAAGATTCAAACCGCCTGCTGTACTTACATTCCAGGCAAAGATGCAGATAACGGAACATTAACAGAGGCTATAAAAACTCTGCATACCTTGCAAGAGAAGATGGTGGACGAGGGGAGTGCCCTTGACGAATGGTTCTCAGGGTGGTTTACTTGGATACCATCCTGGATGTCTGGACTATTTAGGGCCTTGCTGCCTATCCTTGCAGTAGTTCTATTAATGTTTTGTGTCTTCCAGTTAGTGAGAGTATGCTGCAAAAGGGTGAGTCAGAAGTTGGGAGGGATGTTCACAACTAGATTTGTCATAAAATGCAGGATGCTGAGGAAAACATATACACATTAATGACTCCAAGCAAAAGGAAAGGTGTGGAAATAGTTGAAATTTCAACTAAAGGGGGTAATGTTAAAGTGAATGTAGAAAATGGAGAAGGTCTACCTAGGGTAATGGAAGCATCAGCAGAAAGACGTGTAGAAATGTACTTGGTAAAAGAAAAACACAGGTCCAAGCTACTTACAATTGCAGAATAGAGAGCAAGAATGGAGTGGAGGCCTGGGGGGGGAGGCAGACACAAGTTTTTAGTAGAATAGAGAACTACAATTAGTAAACAGCCCAAATGGAAAGTCACAGGCACGCAGTGCAAGGAAACGTCCCTGAGAAAATATGCAGATAAAGTAGACACAAAGAATCAAGATAAGCAGGTGGTCAGGCATTGCAGAACAGTAGACGCGTAGGAAGGAAAGGCATTGCTAAGCTTCAAAGCACAAGACAGTCAAGGACACCGGTAGTGTAGAGTGCTGAACAATGTATAACTAACATGTACTTGAGACACAATTCTGCAAGGTGTGGTTAGATGTTTTTGCAGAAACAATTGCATTTTGCTGAATGATAAGAAATAACGATGTGCTTGAGCAAGCGCTTGATTTGATATGCTAATGAAATGTATTGTGGTTTTTACACTATATATGGCACTGCTTGTTACGTTGTAACTTTGAGTTCAGTTTTCAGTTCCAAGGAGCTGGCTGACCTCCCACGTGTTTGATAAACTGTATGCTATATTGCCAAGAGAAGTCATGCCGTCTCTTTCTCTCCCCAGCAAAACTCGTTTTTGATTTTGTCCTCAGTCTCACACTAATCTAGTTTGCACAGAGTCCTAGTCCAGTCTCTTGGCATAAGAGAGGTCCTGGAGAGGGCGTCTCACAATGTGTTCTCATTCACTGACAGTGGACTACTATCCCAGTCATGGATTTGTGGTGGCAGCGTACTGTGTTTTATGAATCCATAGTTGTAACAAGACTTTATGATCGGTGTCAATCGAGTGGAGGCCTCTTGGCTCACTTGTGTACTTGTGTTGTCCGCTTATAAGCACTAACCCAGATCCTAGTACTGAATTCCCAAGTACTGTTGTGCAGGTATGTGCATGAGGCCTGCGTGGTACAAGAATTGTGTGTATGCATGAACAAGAGTAATTGAGGCATGTGGGATCAAATTTAGATGGCCCTAGTCTGGGCTTGTGTAGAAGATGGAGTCAAGGTTATTTACCCCAGACATTGGAAATGTATGTTGACATTCCAGAAGGTGAAAGGAAGACACCTAGACATTGGAACGGGGAGAAAGGAGACAAGGCTCCTTTAGAAATTCTATTAGGCTGTTTGCTGATTACTCTTCCTGTAGCACTAACATATGAAAGATGGTTGGTATGAAGGGTGGGACTACGGTCCCTGTTGCTCAAGGTGAGAGGGTCCTTTTAGGTGAGGCTAGTCTTTTGTCGTTGCCCCGATCATTCGTTGGTGTTGGTGATGACTGTCATATCAAGAAATCTCACACATTTGTGCCTCTGTTGTGGGTGCTCCACGCTGGAGACTACCCCCACTGTGAGAACATTACTCCACACAAAGCAGGGCTCGAAAAATCATAAAAATTGCACTATACCTGCAGGTCTAGTAACGTGGAACATCTACTCGACCTAACTGAAATGCACTTGACCTCTCACTCTGAAAGCTGAGCAAATGTGACAAGTTAACAAGATTTAAAAGTATTTTTATTGCTCATTCACTTTGTGAGCAATAAAGATGGCTTTAAATCTTGCTATCTTGTCACATTTGCTCTGCTTTCAGAGGCAGAGGTCAAGTGTCAGTTTGTCTTCCTACTCGCCAGAAAGGGCGAATAGGACCTAAAAATAACTCATCCCTATTGAATCTGACTCGTGAGCGGGCGAGTGGATTTTTCGAGCCCTGCAAAGGCTGTAACTGGAGAGCAGATTGGAGAGGACACTTGAAAGGAGAATCACCCTAAACCATTTCTGAAAGCACAGAGAGGGTCCACTCTTCTGTCTGCATTGACAGTATAAATGTAGGACCCATTGACCTACTTGCTGTTCCAATGCCACATTCTCCATGACCAAGGACAGGAGTGCTACACAGAGTACTTAGAGGACTCTGTATAGCACTCCAGGGCTGGTGTCTACCTACCAAGCAGTATCCCAGGGGCAAGGGGAGATCACCTGAAGACTTGCCTAGCAGGAATTAGCTGTTCATTTGTTGTGAGGTGCCTAGAATCCAACCTTCCTACTGCAACAGAAAAGGAGTCTGCCAACTCCTCAGGAGGTGTGAATGTCCATGAAGAGCCAAAAGCAGCGAGACCCTGGTTATGGTGGGTCTGACAGAGGAAGGATCATGAAAGAGAGCAATCTGTGTACCCTGGGAGAGAGATGGCATCAGACTCTCCTGATTGAAAGTTCCAGGTGGAAACCGCAGAATCAAAGCTGTTCAGGGCTGCTATGCCAAGAACTGCAATTGTGCCTCATCACATGATGCTGTGACCTAAAGAAATGAGACCACAACTTAACACCCTAACACAGAGTCTGAGTGAAGGCCTAGCACCTAGAGGCAGGAAGAAGTGCAACTGCAATGAGCTCTACCCCATGGACCTACCACAACTCCAGGTTACATGAATATGTGACCCAGATGGCCTTCGACATCTGCTCCACCCTCTGCCTACCTGGTTGCAACAGGAGGAATCTGCATCTGACCCAAAGTATGCGTTCTCTACCAGAAGCATGAGAGGAGCTGCACACTAGTGCCGGCTAGAGACTGGCCAATGCCATACACTTCCTGTGGAGGCTAGCCAACGCTATCACTGACAGTCAAGTGCTGAAGGGGTTCTCTTGGCACAGTTTGCAGCCACAATAGTAAGAAGGCTCTGGGGACATCAGAGACGAACAACCGGAACTACCATGGTTGAGGCCCAGAAGCCCCAGCCTACCATCTGACCCCTTCGAAGGGGGTTTGATAAGGCCATATAAGAGTGTTTGGCTGTATATGGTTTAGTCAGATGTTATTTGGACTGGTAGAGCAAGGCAAGGTTAAATGAAAGCAGAATTCTAGTACTTTATTCAGTCAATAACTTGCAGCAACAGGTTTAAGAACAGAGGTTGGCAGGAGAGACAAAGTAGGGAAGGGAGCAAAAACAATGTTGTATATCACGTGCAATTAGATTCAAGTGTGCTGTGGTGTGGTTTCTATTATACTTTCTTTCCTTGCTGCAGGCAACCCTTTTTTTTCTCTTTTTTTTTTTACAGTCCAATATTGGCAGTGCTTAATTTATAATAGAATAAGTACAAGTGCCCAAATTTGTCTCAGAAGCTGTCGGGATCGATGATGAATTTCAGGTTGCCGAATACCAAGTATGTTTAGTCTTGATTTCACCTCTTGCCTCTTTGATCCATCAACGTACTCTCCCTGTCTGTTTATTTCACTCTTGAAGTTTCTTTATCCCCACTGATTTCTCTCTTTGTCACGCCCAAGGAGCAGCAGGTGCAGTTCAGCTTCGGTGCAGCCTCTTCTTTGCCGGATCCAAGGTCAGCAGGGCAGTCCTTCTTTGGTGGTCTTCTTCAAGTCAAGCGAGATTGAAATTCTGGGTGCCGGGGTGCCCCTTTTATGCCCAGAAAGTGCTTTCAGGGGCGGTCACAGTCACTAGCCAATGGGCCACTAGGTTACCTCCCACCTGATGAGAACTTCCTGTGAAGTGTGGCATCTAACTATCCCAGAAGGCTCCATTCTGCCAACTCTCAACTTTTCTGCCAAGACAGACTGCTTTCTGGAGGAAAGGCAAGGCAAAGGAGTGGGCACTTCAAAAGGAAGCAGACCCCCAACACAAACTTCAAAGACTCACTTAATCACATTTGGTGTCTTGAAATTGACTATAAGAAGGGAGCGGTCAACTGCCAAGCACCCAGTCGGGCCGTGCGTTGGGAATAAACTCTGCAAGAAGTCTGCTTGTGACCAAGGCTGGGGGCTAAGGCCTGCCAGGCTCCCAGCTGGAGTGTGAGTAGATGTAGGTGGGTGAACAAAGGCACACAACTGAAAGTATGGTCAGTAGCAGCAATGAATGATTGTTCAGTCAAATTCTTGCTTTTATGAAACAAGTATTGCAAAGCTAATAGCTCTCGCCTAAGCAAGGGGTGTAGCGTGGAGGGAGTAGAGGGGTGTGGATTAGCATAGAGTGTTGTAGAAGGTCATAGAGTGGTTAAGCCACAACCTCTCCCCACACTGTTTCCCACCCCGCCCTCTTCAGGTGTTGCTCGGACTACGGCTGCAGGTTCGGCTCTGCCGGCGTACGCTTCGAACTTGGATGGCAGAGTGAGTGCTTTTAATTAAATTAACTGCAGTGTATAGAGGGCACTCCGTAATTATTTTGGGTGCCCTTTAAATCTCAGAATGCACTGTGTGTGTTCAGTTTAGTGTCCTGAGTGCTTCGCTCATTGTCGCTGCTCCTGCTTGCTCGTGCTGGGCGGGCTAGGTCTCGGTCCGGTGTTTTGCCCTCCCGAACCGGTCTCCCAGGAGTCCGGGCCCCGGGTGCTGAAGCAGGTTGCTGGCAGGGGTTGAATACGGATGTGTTCTCTCCTCTCACCCGTCCTGCTGGCACGTTTGCGCACTCCGCCTTTGCATCCGCTGCTAGATGGTGTCCCCTGGGACTCGGGCGTTTTTCGTTGGTACTGGAAACTGGTGCTGGAGCTTTTTCAGCACATTGACTTCTCCCCTCACAGTCCTCATTTTTTCCCAACCCCTCACACCCCTTAGGTTTGTCTCACCTTTCCCGATGCTGATCATCGTTAATCATATATTCTTTCTCCTTCCCTTCACCCCAACACAGTCTTAATTCTCTCCCTTCACCTCTAGTCACACAGGTAACGCCCCCACCACCGAAGTGCTCTCATCTATCTAGCAACCGGCGCTCACATACATTCCCAGTGCGCTACTGTGATTGAAAAGTAGATTTGTAAGGAACGCTTTACTGTAACCACTGGGTACGGGTGAGCGGAGCGGAACTCCGTGGAATTTCACTGTTTTTTTCCTACTAGAGAATTCCACAGAGCACAACTCCGTGAACTCCGGCCACCCCTATAAATAACGTCAAATGTAGGCATGCTTACAAGGATCCAGGGACTATATCTCAAGAAACAAGGAGTGAGAAAATGTACCAGAAAATGAACATGGATACTTGGGAAAGAGAAAAAGATGAGTAGAAAGGACATAAAACATGTAGTTCTCATGGGTAGCCTAACTATTTAGCACAGAGCCAGATTGAAATCACCATCTTCTTACCACAAGGCGGCTTCCCAAGTCTGGCTACTGTGTAGATATTTCCATCTTCGATTTTCAGAATCTGTCCGTCAGCAGTACCAGTGTATAGAACATCTGTTAAGAAATAGTAAAAAGTGAAGGTTACAATAGTAAGAAACAGGCTGTACAAGAAAATGCTCAAACAGTGGGTTTCCTTAGAAAGTCTCAAAAGTGCACCCATGGTATATGTCCTTCCAGTAAGTGCAGCTATACGGCTTTCGTGAATTCCCAAGAATTTACAGAAGTAGGGCAAGAAATAGTACTCCTAGAAAAAATTTGTGAACTGCATTTTAGCATGAGCAAATATGCATGTGTAGATTTGCTCATGCGAAAATCTGAGTGTTTGCAAGTTCACTTTTCCTCCAACCTCTTTTTTCCGAACTCTGCAAGGAGGTTTACGTCTGCCATTGTCTGGAGTAAATTTCCAACATTTCTCAGTATGATAAAAGATTGGAGAAGAGTTGTTGAAAACCCTTAAAACATGCAAGTTAGTAGGTTTGCACAGACTCAAAAGGGCATTCTAACCCTGGAACTATTGCTTACCCCTACCTTCAGCCCCAGCATGTAGATCTGCGGGAACGCGGCAACATAAGGGGATTGCAAGTATTCAAGCACTGCTATGGTATGAGCCCTGGCATAATCAGAGAGGCTATATCAGATTGCTGCCATAATTTGTCGCCGCACTACATAGCACCAAAGGGAGAAGTGGATTTTGTTACAGGACAAGTAGATTTATGAAGCAACCTGTCCCATGGACAAGTAGATATTTTATTAAATTCCACACCCTGTGGTCCACAGATTGTGCTTTTTGTGATTTGGTGTAAATCTGTTCAGTAGTTTTTGAGAAATTAAGGGTCTAAAATAATAGTATATTTTGGCAGCTGGTCTTGCGAGAGTCTTGCGGGTGTCCTGCAAGAGCGCAAAATCAAAAATGGAGCCCTGTGATTGGACAAGAGGCTCCATTTTCTCGTGAGCCTTCATACTCTCGCAGGAGCGAGAGCGCCTGCGAGTCTCCCAAGCACTCTGATTAGCCGACGGTGGAATTTTGGAATGTAACTGTTTACAGTAATAAAATTGCAGGTGTTGTGGAAATCAAGTAAAATAGCTCTATAAAGGGGCATCAGAAAGGCATGCTGTCCCCTTATATTTAGAGAGGAGGTCTCTAAGGGGAAAAAGGAGTAGGAGAGTTCTCAATACAGTCTACTAGTAGGAATGCATATTGTGCCCCTTGTAATTGACAGGAAGTGAGTAAGAGATAAGTACTGGGATGAGAAGAAGGTTAATTCTTTTTTAAAAAATTCTCACAATCTCGAGAGACTCGCAGGATCGTGAAAAATAAGAAAGAGTAGTTGATCTATGAATACACTCTAGAATGTAGATTTGTTACTGTAGGAAGGAGTCTTACTGGAGAAGGTGTTTATCAGAGTCTACTATGTATGCCCATCAGCTTGGGAAGAGTTCTGAGTAGACAGTTAAACTCTTCCCACACCCTACTACGCAGAGCCGTAGAGGGGTCTCAGTGGAGAGGTAAGTCCCTCCGCACATCCTACTACGGACACCAGTCATTTGAGAGAGAGGTGTGAAAGCAGAGGCCAGTTCCTTTCCACATACTGCTACACGCACCCGTCATTTGAGAGAAAGGCCACAAAGGAGAGGCTAGTCTATCCACATACCCTACTACGCACACCCATCATCTGAAAGAGAGGTCTCAAAGGAGAGGCAGTAGCTCCCCAGACACCCTACTATGCACACCTGTCATCCAAGCGAGAGGTCTCAAAAGAGAGGCCAGTCCATGCACATACTCTCCTATGAACACATCATTTGAGAGAGAGAGAGAGAGATCTTAAAGGAGAGGCCAGTCGCTCCCAATACACCCTACTACGCACACCCATCATCTGAAAGAGAGGAGTGAAAGAAGAGGCCAGTCCATCTACAAATCCTACTAGGCACAGCTATCATTTGTGAGAGAGGCGTGAAAGGAGGCGCCAATACCTCTCCACTCACTACTACATATACCTGTCATTTGAGAGAGCGGTCTTAAAGGAAAGGCCAGTCCATGCACACACGCTACTACGCACACCCATCATATGAAAGCGAGGTCTCAAAGGAGAGGCCAGTCACTCCCCATACATCCTACTACGCACACCCTTCATCTGAGAGAGGCCTCAAAGGAGAGGCCAGTTCATCCACACACCCTACTACTCACATCCATCATCTGAGAGAGAGTTCAGAAAGGAGAGGCCAGTCAATGCAGACACCCTATTACGCACACCAATCATCTGAGAGAGAAGTGTGAAAGGAGAGGCCAGTCCCTCCCTGCTATGCACACCCATAATCTGGGAGAGGGGTCTGAAAGGAGAGGCCAGTTCCTCCCCACACCCTACTAAGCACACCCATCATTACAGAGAGAGGTCCCAGCAGAGAGGCCAGTCCGTCCACAGAACCTATTATGCAAACCCGTCATCTGAGAGAGGTCTGAAAGGAGAAGCCAGTCCCTCTGCACACCGCACTAAATGCACACCACTCATCTGAGAGTCAGATAATTAAAGTATACTTTATGATTGAAAAAAAAACAAAAAACTGAAATTCACAGAAAAAAACAAAGGTTAAAATAACTTTAAAGTTAGGTGTGATAAAAAGATCTGCTTTTATTTATTTTTTAAAACCTTACAAATTCACCCCCCCAAAAAAAGTAACGTTATAGTTAAGTGTGTCATTTGAGATGTCATCAGTGTTGTCATAAATGATGTCAAAAGATGTCATAGAACATGTCATGAGTAATGTGGTGTCATATGTGAGGTCCTAAGCAGTGTATGGCGGGGGGGGGGCGCAAGTTATAGTTTGCGGCAACAGTAACTGGCAAATTTCTGTGGTTTCTTTTAGTTGAAAGCGTTAATGTTGCCACTGACACATTCACCTAAATATAACATTACTTTAACCTTTGGAATTTTCAGTGAATATATATATATATTTATTATTTTTCTGAGGGTTTAGGGGTGTAAGGCTGTTTTTTGGGTTGAGGGGTGGGTAAGAATATAGGGTGGTAAGGGTATTTTTAGGGTTTAGGGGTGGATAGGGGCATGGGGTGGTCAGCTCTGCCAAGTACCACGCATAACAGGTTAGACGAACGCATTTTAGTGCAGGAGGCCGCAGCACCGCACAAATGTATTAGTCACGTTTTATAACTCCTCCGACCTCGTGAAAATGCGATGAGGCGCTGTAGGAATAATTAACAAAATGCGCCTGGTCGCACTTGGGCTTGGTGTTTACCGCTACCTACCCTAGGCAATTTATTCAGCCCTGTCAGTCTAGACTTGTTGCTATGGTCACAATAGTATGAAGTTTCTTACTGTGATCTCTATTACTTGAGATTCCACAGCAAAGCCCAGTTTTAATTCTCCAGGATATGTGGGTCTGGCAGCACGACACACACTGCCACTACCAAGGAGAAATCCTCTAGGTGAGAGACACCACTCCGTGGCTACTCTGCTCCGATTCATTCTTCTGGGTCACGAGGGCTGGCTGTTGCAAAGTTACAATCATGTGAGTCCCTAATCATGTGTGGTCATGGCTGGTGACTGCTGTGGTGTGTGTTATCACAACTGCTGTTCTCTGGTGAAGGAGGGGGCTTCACAGGACACGCAGGGCACACACTACACAGAAACTCTCACAGGATCTGGATGGGATCTATCCTCTCTCCACCCTACAGCAAACTGTCCAGCAGCTCTAAATACTGCTTTTATAATCCCGGCCCCCTTATATACCTCCGTAAAAAAAAATGTTGTCCAGAGATTATCATTTTTGATTTGTGTTTTTGGATCATTAGAGAAGTAATTCGGAACACATTGCAGATCCGGGCTGAATTATTCTGGACAAGATTTTTAAAAATGGCTGATGTGTTGCAGTGAGGATTTAATGTTTCAGGAACCGTGAGACCTATATACTTCATTTTGGTGTCAAAACATAGGTTTTGGGGGTCAAGTACTTTTATAGAGACAGAAAATAACTCCTCAGAGCAACCCTTCTGCCATTTTCCAAAAAGGTGCCTATAATAGAGGAAAAAGAGACATATATAGAAATGAAACAAATAATAATGGTTTTTAATCCTGTTATGCATACACCAGACAATATTTATGATCCGAATATAAAAAAAAAATGTTTATCACTCCCGTTTGACACATTTTCATGGTTCACTTTATTTGCTTCGGCAATCACTCGTGGTACATTTGCAGAATGTTGAACATCTGAGAAGAGCATATCGACAGGGACATCTTTCGCTATATATGCATGATTCAAAACATTTACACATCTTCTGATCAAGTAGAACGTTCTTTTAATGTGTCCACGCACAGAATATGACATTGGTGGAAGGTCTTTTAGCATAGATCGTCAAATGTGTGACAGTCAGAACTCGTTTTCCACACATGCACAAGGTATTTTTCGACGTCTTTAAAGTCGCATTCTTCTGTCTGAGCAAATCCTTTTAGAAACTTTACAGGTTCAGCAGTTAAAGCTCCAAGCTTTGTTCCAATTTTGCTCATAGTGTCATCACCCATAAGAATATGCGCCATGATAAGAACACTGGGCATCTCTGGGTCAAGTTTCTTGTACAGAATATAAAGTGAGATTAAGTGTCTTTTCTCATCTATTCCATAACATATCCATAACTCTGACAATCCTTGACTTATGAACATAGCAACAAATCTAAGTAGCACAATAATAAAATCTGTGTCATTTGACAGTACAATTACTCAATTGGAACCATTTCAAACAGCCCACTCAACACATGGCACAACACGAAGGTCAGCTTCCTCCAATTTGCTGTTACGTTCTTGAACAATATGGCCCGTACCTTTTGAATATCTCTCTGCAGGCACCAACTCCTCATTGACTACCATTCCACTTACAATAATTGGGAATTCAGTGATCACTGAAGCATCAGCAATGCTTTGACGAGTTAACATCTCAAAGTTCATCTTGTTCGATGTTGAAGACTAGAATTTATCAAGTTGCACAGGTATAGGTGTCGGATTTTTGATGCAAGCAAGGCCAATTGTTCTACTTGTAGACATTTGTCTGATTCTCTCACATTCTTTAACAGATAGTTCAAGATAACAGTCAAAGACAATGTGCAGTTCTTGCATGGTGCACACTGACTGATATATGTATAAAAGTCTGAACGACCTCTCCGAAGTTTTGAATGGATGAAATCTTGACCATTCGCAATTGTGACATATCGTCAACAACAACAGCAGTTTTCAATGAGGACACCTTTTCGAATTGAAATTCTTCAGGTGAAAGTTTTTTCTTTTTTTTCGAGCTCTTGTACAAGTTTGTGCTTTACTGGATTGGTTGCAGCATCTCAATCAAATAATGCGCTGTTGGAAGAAGATCATGCAACAGAATGTCCTGGATAATTTCATCCCTTTCTTTTGCTACATCCATCTCTCTACGTATTTGCGAAAGCTGTTTTTTTGTAACCTGTTTTGTAGTGGTTTGTTGGACGAAACTCTTACTATGGCAAATAAAGCGTGGAAGTTTAGCTTTAGTGATTATGTCAAACAGCTTTTTCTCTTTCAATACAAATCTCTCCTGCTTCAGTTCTGCGTATAGTTTCGATATATGTTACAGGACATCTAGTAGATGTGTCTTTATGTCATTATACAAATATTGTTTGGTCACAAAGTTGTGTAGTCACACAGGCTCAGTCATTTCAAAGGGGTTTCCTTGCTGCTGCATGAAATGAAAAAGGCTATCAACATGTTTATTAAAACGTTCCCCTCTCTTTCCCACAAGTTCGTGGTGAGGAACAGGTTCGATGGTCCATTCATTTTGAATTTGTCATTTCTCTGAAAACATTGTAAATAGAAAGGTCTTCATGGTAAACTAGCTGCCATTGAGCAACATATTCACTTTTACATGTCTGACCCAGGGCCATCTTAACGATTCTGGGGGCCCTGGGCCAAAACATATTTTAGGGGGCCCTGTTCGGAACAGCTTTTAATTTATGATCCAGTTTCAGCTCTTTCATGCCCATTTTGGCCAGGTCACTGATGTGTTTATATCTAATATTCATTCAGGGATAGTGACGTGTGTATTCAATATAGTAACACAGCAGCAACTCACTAATATTACTGCAAATCTCTGAGGCACCCTGCTATTTCGCACATGAGGTCCTATTTTGACCTAAAAAACATTTTTATGGATGTTGCATGAAACAAACACATTTCTCTGCAAAATGTCTGTAATGAACAAGTTACTTACCTTTGGTAACGCCTTATCTGGTAGAGACATGATCTAGCTGCAGATTCCTTACCTTTGAACTTCCAGGCGTCAGGCTGGATCCAGAAGATTTTTCTTAGAAGTACCCCTGCGCGCCGGTAGGTGGTGTCGGTCGACTCCACGTGACGTCGTCATCGTGACATCCTCGTTGTAAATTTAACCGCCACTCCGGCACGCTGACGTCAGTACTTTTCACGGCTTTCCACGCCAGAAGCGCAGAGCCATGAAGTGACTGACCATGGTGTGTTAAAAAATGCACAGCTAGGGCCCTCCAGGGGAACATCCCTGACACTTAAAACCAGTTCCTCAGTGCAGGGAGGATGGGTGGGTTGGTAAGGAATCTGCAGCTAGATCATGTCTCTACCAGATAAGGCGTTACCGAAGGTAAGTAACTTGTCCATCTGATAGAGACATCTAGCCGCAGATTCCTTACCTTTGAACAGATACCAAAGCAATACCATCCCCGGAGGAGGGACTGCAGAACAGCTTAAACCAGAAAATCCTGAAAAACAGAGCGACCGAAGAGGCCTTCTCTGCGAACCTGGGAGTCCAGGCAGTAGTGTCTGGCAAACATGTGCAGAGACGCCCATGTGATAGCTTGGCAGATATCGGAAACAGGAACACCACGCTGGAGCCGTGATGGCCGCTTTTGCCCTGGTGGAATGGGCCCTGAGCACTTCAGGAGGTTCATTCTTCGCTAAGGCGCAACAGATTTTTATACAGAGGATAACCCATCGAGATATAGTCCTCTTCTGGACAGCACTGCCCTTCTTTGCACCCACGTACCCTATAAAGACTTGGTCACCCACCCGGAACTCTTTTGTGCGATCAAGGTAGAACGATAGCGCTCTTTTTGGGTCCAGACGATGGAGACGCTTCTTTTCCTTAGGAGGATGTGGGGGTGCATAGAAAGTGGGCAGAGTAACAGACTGTCCTAGATGGAAGGGTGTTACCACCTTAGGCGGAAAAGATGCCCTAGTCCGGAGTACCACTTTGTCCGGGAAGACTGTCGGGTATGTTCGCTGACTCTCCTGGAAGAGGTTATTGCCACCAAAAAAGCTGTCTTGATGGTGAGCAACCGCAGAGGGCAGATATGCAGCGGTTCAAACGGTGCACACATCAGGAAGGTGAGAACCAAGTTAAGGTCCCACTGTGGCATAATAAAAGGTGAAGGAGGAAACAAATGGGTTAACCCCTTCAAAAATCTCTGCACCAGAGGAGATTTGAAAAGAGAAGGCTGATCAGGAAGCTGGAGAAAAGATGAAAGGGCCGAGAGGTAGCCCTGTAATGTGCCCAGAGCAGAGCCCTTCTGGGCCAAAGAAAGTAGAAATAGAAGGACTTTAGATAAAGCAGCAGATAATGGGTCAACTGCCCGGTCTGTACAATATTTACAAAATTTGTTCCATCTGCAGGCGTATACCGATTTTGTGGGTGGACGCCTGGCTGCCAATATAACCTCAAAGACTTCAGGGGAAGGTCAAAAGCTGTCAACTGTCGCCGCTCAATCTCCACGCAAGGAGGCAGAGAGTGGATAGGGTCGGGTGGAGAACCCTCCCCTGCTGCTGCGACAGAAGATCCTCCCGAAGGGGCAGCCTGATCGGAGGATCGATGCTCATGTCTAGAAGCTCGGGATGCCAAACTCTCCGTGCCCTGTCTGGAGCCACAAGAATAACTTGTGCCCAGTAGCTCCTGATCTTCTTGAGCACTCTGGGCAGGAGTGGTATGGGCGGAAAGGCGCATAGGAGGCCTGAACTCCACTCGCAGTGGAAAGCGTCGCCGAGCGAGCGCCGCCCTGGAAACTCCAGCGCGCAAAACTACTGACATTGCGCGTTTTCTTCGGAGGCGAACAGATCTAACCAAGGCTCACCCCACCGCTGAAAGAGACCTTGTGCCACCTCCGGATGGAGACGCCATTCGTGATCCGCAAGGCACCTTCGGCTGAGCTTGTCCGCCTTGGCATTTAGAGAACCGGCCAGGTGTTGAACCACCAGGGAAATGCCCTGTTGTTCCAGCTAAGTCCAGAGGCGCAGGGCCCCACTCCGTCCTGCTGTAGTTTGCTTTCCTTTGCCTCTCCCTTACTCTGAGGGTCTTCGGAGTGAATGCCGCGCAGGCGTTGCAGTCCTGGCTTCGAAGGTCGAGCGGCAGGCTGAGATTGCAAACCGGGTGTTGGTCCTTTTGCGCGTACTTGTGGTGGCAGTTTGCGCAGAATTTAAAGGGAGTTTTGTCCATCACCGTGCCCAGGGAGCCCCCTGTGTGCGCATTCTCCGTCGAAACGTCGAAGTTCTCGATGTTTCTTCTCCTCTTTCGTCGTTTCCCTTACTTGACTCGTAATCCGGTATGTTCTCCGGTGAATTTTCGATCTTCCTGTAGATTTTCGATGATTCTTCTCTCCAAAGTTGTGGAGCTCCTTCACTGATGATCCAGACCCAACGGCGGAAAAAAAGAATCTGAAGATGGCGACCAAAAGGTCGGAGCTTCCGGAGGAAGCGCGTCAACGTCATAAAGGACACCAAATGGTGGGAGGTTGATGCCCACCTGGGCCACGAAAAACAAAAAAGAGAAGAAATACAACAATTCCGGACCCAACCACTAGATGGCGGAATAATGCACAGCATAGTGAATCCAGAAAGATTCACGCTGCAAAAGTAGCGGGAATAGCAACCACTGCCTAGTTCGGGCCCGGAAACTCTCTTTATAGCTCCCTTGGCCAAGAGAGTTGAGACTTCCTTGTGGAGCAAGGCAAGGTGATCCTCCATCAGCCGATCGTACACTGGAGGCATGGAGGGAGGGGAGGGGTAGTCTCGAAGGTGAGGGAGTAGCCCCTTCGGACTATTTGCAACACCCACCTGTCCGATGTAATGTTTTGCCAGTGGTGGAGATAATGGCGTATTCTGCCACCGACTGGTCGAGAATGATCCTGGGGGACTGGACTAGGAAGGTTTTGTGGTGGAGGAGGGGATGGTGGCTTGACTCAACTTCTGGTTTCCCGACCCACAAGGCCGGGGTAAACCGCGTCCACGACCCCGCAGAGATTGCTGAACTTGCAGGGCCCTCTGTCCAGGGTAGGGTTGGCGTCGCTGATACGCTCTTCCGTTGCCACGAAAGGAGCGTAAATTGGATGAAGCCCTGGGGGCGGTAGTGAGGCCCAAAGACTTGGCCGTGGCCTGCGAGTCTTTAAAGCGCTAATGGGCAACATCTGCCTAGTCTCCGAAGAGACGGGAGCCATCGAAGGGCATGTCCATGAGGTTGGCCTGGACATCCCCCGAAAAACCAGATGTTCTCAGCCAGGCGTGGCGTCGCACCGCCACCATCGTGGAAATCGCTCTACCTAGCGAGTCAGTCGTGTCCAAGCCACATCTGATTGTGAACTTAGCTGCGTCCCTCCCGTCTGATATAGCCAGAGAGAGTAGAGCCCGGTCCTCCTTCGAGACTCTGGGCAGCACCTGCGCTACCATGTCCCATATGGAATGGGAGTAGCGGCCCAAGAGGCATGCGGTGTTCACTGACCGCAATGCGAAGTTTTCCAGCCTCTTGGATTCCCTGTCAGGGGGTACGGAAGGGAATGCGCCACGAGAGGTGGAAGTCTGGACCACTAAGCTTTGGGGGGGTGGGATGGGTGGTGAGGAAAGTTGGTTCGCCTGGTGCGGGGGGATGGTGGCAGGCGATCGTCCTATTCACAGGAGCCCCTGTGCTGGGTTTGGACCATGTCCCCAGAAGGACATCTGTCAAGGCCTCATTGAAAGGCAGTAGGGGCTCCAAACTCAAGAACCCAGGCTGCAGGACATCTGTCAAGACATTTGTCTTGACTGTCACTGTAGGAAGCTGCAGGTCAAGGACCTCCACAGCCCTACGCACCACCATGGCAAAAGCTGCTCCCTCCTCCGTAGCCAGGGTAGGAGGGGAAAGCATGCCAGTGTCTGGGGAGGTGTCCAGACCACTGGCCTCACCCAATTCCTCATACTAGTCCAGATCTTGTTGCTGTTGCGGGATTTCTAAGGGATTGTCCCCCCCCCCCCTCCCAATCCTCTGCCTCCATTCCTAACCCTTCTGAATAGGGCAGCAATATCGGCATGGAGCCGTAAGGCTCTGTCAGCGCCGGTCTCGGCGTTGGAGAACGCCCGACCGGCTCCGTGTCGTCGGGAATGAGGATAGCGGAGTCACCGCCGGCCGGTGACGCAGACGAACTCGGCACCGGACGCGACGCCGGGGAAGGTCACTGTGGAGGTGCGACCGGCGTCGGTCTGGACCCGGGAACAAGTCCACTCGGAGGCAGTGGCGCCGGAGCTGCCAGCATGGAACCCACGGAGGCCCCTCCGTCGTCTGAGCCTGCGGGGCCCGGAGGCACGCCAGCAGGGTCAAGTCACCCAAATATGGCACACACGGCATCATAAAATTCTTTTAGTTGGGCTGGGTCGCTCCCAGCCCCAGAAAGGGAGGGAAACGCAGAGCCAACCCAGGCACCCGCTCCGCGTAACGGGGCCTCGAAAGCCGAGGTTCCTCTGCCGCGTCGTTAGACGGGCGGTGGCGAAGTCAAAGCACAATTCTTGTGGTGCCTTTTACCTGACTTCGATGAAGAGGATTGCGATTCACCGTAGCGCTGCTTGGATCTTCCTCTCGACCAAGACCTAGACCGGGACAGAGACCGACGAGGCGATCTCCGCGGTGCAGGATGCCGGGCCGCGAGAAGTTTTAGGGACTGCTCCCTCAAAGCTTTCGGTGCCATGGCCCGGCAATCGGAGCACGACTTGGAGTCATGGTTGCGCTCCAGGTGCCAAAGACAGACCAGATGGGGGTCCGTGACCGACATGGCGCGGTGACAGGCGCCGCACAGCTTGAACCCCGAAGTCTTCTTACTCAACATGACACACCTACACACCAACGAAGTCGACAAAAAGTCGAAAAAAGTCTGTCAAAAAATTACAGGGGGTAGCTCTCTTCAACGCATTGGCACTGATGGCACGGAAAGAAAAGAACTGACGTCAGCGCGCCGGAGTGGCGGTTATATCGACAGCACGGATGTCACAACGACAATGGACACGACGCCGATGACGTCACGTGGAGTCGACCGACACCACCTACCGGAGCGCAGGGGTACTGCTAAGAAAAATCTTCCAGATCCAGCCTGATGCCTGGAAGTTCAAAGGCAAGGAATCTGCGGCTAGATGTCTCTATCAGAAAGACTCTCACACATCACCCACATTAAAAAAAAATTAAAGGAAAACGGTATTTAAAACAAATCTGGTGAAGAATTATTCAAGGTCAATAGGGCAAGATTCTCTGCAGAACAGAGCTGGCCCTATCAGGGTCCCCCCTAAAAGTCTGGGGCCCTGGGCTTTAGCCCACTTTGCTCATGCCTTAAAACGTCTCTGGTCTGACCAACAATTTCCTTGGAGCTTTTCTGTGATCTCTGGATTGTCTGTTCCAGTTTCATATCTGGAGTCACAGCATTGAACCTTCCCTCTTTGTCTTTCACCACAAAATGTCTTTTTTGTAAAGGTATGTTTTTCTTCCTCTAGCTTCTTCACTGTTTCCAAATACCAGGACCCATATCACAGGTAGTTTATGCAATCGAATTCACGAAACACAGTAATCAATGACTCCACAGTCTTCACGTGCAGCTCCCAATCACCTTCCCGTTGATTGTACCAAGTTTTTCACTAGAGATATCATGTGTAAGACATTGCCCCAGTACTTGCAAAGTTCTGATTTTTCTTCACATTCTTTGACAAACTCTATGAACTTGGTTTTCAGGTTTCTGATTTTGAACTGAATGTAATGAACATTGCCTGGCTTTGCATTATGTCTTTTGAATAAAGTGCACCCTGTGCCTTGTTCACTTCTGAGATAAAATACGCAAAATCTAATTTGTCATTCTTGTTCCAGAAAGCATTCCAACGCAATGTTTCTGTAGCCTCAGATATGATGAGCATACCCTGTAACGAACGAACATGAGTTCCACTCAATACTGACTGGACAGTAAGCTTCCAAAGATTCCCGCCTCAATAAGTGCATTGTCTATGTCACACCCACTGAGATAACTTCCTGCATACCGCAACACAACTTTTGTCATGTGGAAAAAGCCCATCTTTGGATAAAGATCATCAAATTCCACTTGATTGCTCATAAAAATGTCAGCTCCAATACGGTAAACATCTTCATCGCAGAACATTGGCAGGAGAGGATGGTCTTCAAGCTGAGCACGCACACTTTGAATTTCTTTTTAGAGCTGTGTATACTAGTTGCGTAATTTGTGACTAAAGATGGTATTACTGGTAAAAACCCAACCTTCTTCAGTGGGATGGTATTCTGGGAGATCAAAGCATGAATTACAGCCATGGAGGAATTGGCTTTTCTTCATCCTTCAGTCCACACCGAATGAGCAATATGATAAATTCAGTTAAATCAGCTTTGCAGACCGCAGCATCAGGTAGAAGAAGATCCAAGTCCTCAGCCACTTAGAAACTTTCTGGTAGACTGGGAGGTGTTGATGGTTTATAGTGATTTTGCACACGCTGGCAAGGCAGTTGGGTTATAAGTTTGCAGCTTCATTTGCTTATGCCTACAGCGGTCAGCTTGTTTTCTAGCACCTACTTCATTGGTACAGTCTTGAAAAAGCACCATGGCAGTATCATGTGCGCTGGATGTTCCAGACAAAGAAGAGCTGCCTTCAAAATCAAAATTATCAAGAGCAGCAATTGTAAAACCTTTCCTGGTAAATTGACTTGGGTGGGGTGTGCTGTCGGATTCACAAGATTTTACAGCATGAGCTGCTAATAAGATTCTGCTCTGTACTATGTCATTATAACTTGTTGATACACCAATCCGCTTCATTGAAGTGATTAGCTTTTTACTTGTACACTTGTCATAGATTGCGTGGGCAGTCACCATGTGTAGCAGAGTTTTCTTTTTGCCGTGATGTAATTAATAAAACATGATTTGGAAAAGACAGTACATTTGCACAGTATAAGCCTGTCGCTTCATGGAATTGTCTTCCACTTCTTCGCTTATATCTTAAAAGCCATCATCAATGTTGTCGGCTTCTGTTCCGAACTCAAGAACTTTCGTTTGTAACAGTTTTGCTTTGCTGATATTAAACAATGATGTAAAAAATGTTAAGACAACATCAGGCATTCTTGTTGACTTCTATGATTTGCGGAGCTCAAGGATATCACAAAATTTGTCATTAAGTCCAAAATCTAAATCTTTCAGGACGTTTTTGAAAATGATTCCTGCTGATTTTACTGCATCCTGTGATCTTATTTTTGGCAGCAAGAACTTCAGGAGTCAAATCAGCTGAGAACACCATAAGTGGCTCATTCTTTTTGCTAGACTGACAAAAATGAATTCTGTCATTGTACATTCTCACCAGAAAAATCTTAACTTCATTATTATGGATCAATACAGTTTAATCAATGATGACTATTATTTCTCTGATCTCACTGTGTGTGAACCAGTAGCCAGCACTCAAGAGTGGCTTTAAAACTTAATTTGCTTCCTCAAAGAGTGCAAAGTTAACTGAAGGCTGGCGGTTATGTTGCTGCTGGGAGCTTAATGTACATTCATATTTTCAAATGTATGCACTCATCAATCAATCAATCACGGCATTTATAGAGCGCGCTACTCACCCGGGAGGGTCTCAAGGCGCTGGGGGAGGGGGTAAGTTACTGCTCGAACAGCCAGGTCTTGAGCTGCTTCCTGAAGGAGAGATGGTCCTGGGTTCGCCGAAGGTGAGTGGGGAGGGAGTTCCAGGTCTTGGCTGCCAGGTAGGAGAAGGATCTTCCTCCGGCGGTGGTTCTGCGGATGCGTGGTACGGTGGCGAGGGCGTGGCTGGTTGATCGTAGCTGGCGTGTGGGCGTGTAGAAGGTCACGCGGTCGTTGAGGTACTTTGGGCCCAGGTCATGGAGGGCCTTGTGTGCGTGGGTGAGGAGTCTGAACGTGATTCTCTTGCTGACGGGGAGCCAGTGCAGGTCTTTCAGGTGTCCGGTGATGTGGCTGTGTCGGGGGATGTCCAGGATGAGTCGTGCGGAGGCGTTCTGGATGCGCTGGAGTCTTTTTTGAAGTTTGGCTGTGGTTCCGGTGTAGAGGGTGTTCCCATAGTCCAGTCGGCTGGTGACGAGTGCCTGGGTGACGGTCTTCCTGGTTTCAGTGGGGATCCATCTGAAGATCTTGCGGAGCATGCGCAGGGTGTTGAAGCATGAAGATGAGACGGCGTTGACTTGTCTGGTCATCGACAGGGAGGAGTCCAGGATGAAGCCCAGGTTGCGTGCGTGGTCCGTTGGCTTGGGCGCGGTGCCCAGGGCCGGGGGCCACCAGGAGTCGTCCCAGGCGGAGGGTGATGAGCCCAGGATGAGGACTTCCGTCTTGTCTGAGTTCAGTTTAAGGCGGCTGTTCCTCATCCAGTCGGCGACATCTCTCATCCCGTCGTGTAGGTTGGCTCTGGCGGTGGTGGGGTCGTTGGTGAGGGAGAGGATCAGCTGGGTGTCGTCGGCGTAGGAGATGATGTTGAGGTTGTGTTGGCGTGCGATGGCTGCGAGGGGGCTCATGTAGACGTTGAAGAGGGTTGGGCTGAGTGAAGATCCTTGTGGAACGCCGCAGATGACTTCGGTGGCTTCGGATCTGAACGGGGGAGGCGGACTCTCTGGGTTCTACCGGCGAGGAACGAGATGATCCATTCCAGTGCTTTCTCTCGGATTCCGATGTTGCTGAGGCGCTTCACTAGGGTGCGGTGGCAGACGGTGTCGAACGCCGCGGAGAGGTCCAAGAGGATGAGGGCAGCTGTTTCCCCGTTGTCGGTTAGGGTTCTGATGTCGTCGGTGGCTGCGATAAGGGCGGTCTCGGTGCTGTGGTTGGCCCGAAACCCGGACTGCGAGGGGTCGAGGGATCCATTCGTCTCGAGGAAGGCGGCAAGCTGTCTGTTGGCGGTCTTCTCGATGACTTTGGCCGGAAACGGAAGGAGCGAGATGGGACGGTAGTTCTTGAGGTCGGTGGGGTCCGCCGTTGGTTTCTTCAGGAGGGCGGTAAGCTCAGCGTGCTTCCAGCTCTCCGGGAAGGTGGCGGTGTGGAAGGAGGAGTTGATGATGTCCCGGAGATGGGGTGCGATGGTGGCGTCGGCTTTGTTGAAGACGTGGTGTGGGCAGGGGTCGGTTGGTGATCCGGAGTGGATGGAGTTCATCGTGCGGGTGGTGTCTTCGGTGCTGATCGGGGTCCAGTTGCAGAGGGTGGTGGTGGCGGGCGTTGGTTCGGCGGTAGGGTGCGTGGTTTGTGCGTCGAAGCTGTTATGTATGTCGGTGATCTTGCGGTGGAAGAACGCGGAGAGTGAGTTGCAGAGGTCTTGCGAGGGGGTGATGTCGTTGTTTCCGGCGCTGGGGTTGGAGAACTCTTTGACGATGCTGAAAAGTTCCTTGCTGTCATGGGCGTTGTTGTCCAGTCGTTCTTTGAGTGCCGACTTCTTGGTGGCACGGATCAGCTGGTGGTGTTTGCGGGTGGCGTGTTTGAGGGCGGTCCTGTTGTCTGTGGTCTGGTCGAGTCGCCAGGTTTTCTCGAGAGTGCGGCAGTTCTTCTTGGATTCCTTGAGTTCGTTGGTGAACCAAGGGGTTTTCTTGCTTCCGGGTCTGCTGGGAGGGTTTTTAGTGGTGCGAGGTCGTCGGCGCAGGCGGTCAGCCACTTGGCGAGGTTGCTGGCTGCTTCGTTTGGGTCCGTTGTGTTGGTGGGTGTGTTCTGGCTGAGGGAGGCGGTGAGCTGCTCGGTGGTGATCTTGCTCCAGCTCCGGCGGGGAGCCTGTTGCGGGTGGTGGTGGGTCGCAGTCTTTCTGAAGCTGAAGTGGACGCAGCTGTGGTCGGTCCAGTGGAGTCCGGTGGCGTGGCTGAAGGAGATGTGCTTGCTGGACGAGAAGACGGGGTCAAGCGTGTGGCCGGCGTAGTGGGTGGGCGTGTTCACCAGTTGCTTGAGTCCGAGGTTGGCGAGGTTGTCCAGCAGGGCGGTGGTGTTTCTGTCGTTGTTGTTCTCTAGGTGGAAGTTGAGGTCCCCTAGGAGGATGTAGTCGGCGGAGGGCATGGCGTGCGGGCTGATGAAGTCTGCGATGTCTTCGCTGAATAGTGTGCGTGGTCCCGGGGGTCTGTAGATGAGGGTGCCTCGGAGGGTGGTCTTGGGGTCAGTGTGTATCTGGAAGTGTAGGTGTTCGGGCGGCGGTGAAGGTCTCGTCGGAGTTAGTCGAGATGCGGATGGTGCTCTTGTGTACGATGGCGATGCCTCCTCCCGTCTGGTTGACGCGGTCCCTCCGGGTGATCTTGTATCCGTCCGGGATGGCTATGGCGATGTCGGGCGCTGAGGAGGCGTTCATCCAGGTTTCGGTGAGGAAGGCGATGTCCGGTGCTGTTGCGTCGAGCAGGTCCCAGAGTTCCACGGCGTGCCTGTGGACGGAGCGGGTGTTCAGCAGGATGCATTTCAGGTGGTTGCTGCTGGTGCTCGACTTGGCGGAGGTGGTGCACGTCCGGGGGCAGGTGAATCGGCAGGTTTGGCAGGTGAAGGGTCCGTGGGTGCGTCTCGGTGAGGCTCGGTAGCAGGCAGGGTTCCGGCCGGCATTGAGTGCGGTGAGGGTGGCGGCGTCGTAGGTCCGTCGAGTAGTGTTGCGTTGGTGGGATCCAGGGGTTCTGGCGCTGGGCGCGGTCCAGTCGCGGACGGGCGCAGACGGGCTTGCCTTAGGCGCGCCTTCGGCGCGCCAGCGGCGCGCCAGCGGCACGGCCGCGCAGCGGCCGCCATTTATGGGGAGGTGGGAGGGAGGAGCAGCTGGGAGGCGGGAGGCAGGGGCAGCGAATGGGCAGTCAGGGGCGGGGCCGCAGGGATGCAGCGGCGGGAATGGCGAGAGGCAGCGAGGGGCACAGAAGGAAAAAGGGGAGACAAAATCACGGGCACAACGACAATGGGGCAGCGAGGGGCACAGAAGGAAAAAGGGGAGACAAAATCACGGGCACAACGACAATGGGGCAGCGAGGGGCACAGAAGGAAAAAGGGGAGACAAAATCACGGGCACAACGACAATGGGGCAGCGAGGGGCACAGAAGGAAAAAGGGGAGACAAAATCACGGGCACAACGACAATGGGACAGCGAGGGGCACAGAAGGAAAAAGGGGAGACAAAATCACGGGCACAACGACAATGGGGCAGCGAGGGGCACAGAAGGAAAAAGGGGAGACAAAATCACGGGCACAACGACAATGGGGCAGCGAGGGGCACAGAAGGAAAAAGGGGAGACAAAATCACGGGCACAACGACAATGGGGCAGCGAGGGGCACAGAAGGAAAAAGGGGAGACAAAATCACGGGCACAACGACAATGGGGCAGCGAGGGGCACAGAAGGAAAAAGGGGAGACAAAATCACGGGCACAACGACAATGGGGCAGCGAGGGGCACAGAAGGAAAAAGGGGAGACAAAATCACGGGCACAATGACAATGGGGCAGCGAGGGGCACAGAAGGAAAAAGGGGAGACAAGCAGAAAATGCGGGCACCGGGGCCACAAGCGGAGGGCGATCTTACCTGCAGGAGCAGCGGGCAGACAACACAGGCGGAGCTGTGTGGTAGGGGAGCGACCTACCTGGCAAGGTCAAGGGTCGCTCTCATCACGCGCAGCGGCCGCCATTTATGGGGAGGTGGGAGGGAGGAGCAGCTGGGAGGCGGGAGGCAGGGGCAGCGAATGGGCAGTCAGGGGCGGGGCCGCAGGGATGCAGCGGCGGGAATGGCGAGAGGCAGCGAGGGGCACAGAAGGAAAAAGGGGAGACAAAATCACGGGCACAACGACAATGGGGCAGCGAGGGGCACAGAAGGAAAAAGGGGAGACAAAATCACGGGCACAACGACAATGGGGCAGCGAGGGGCACAGAAGGAAAAAGGGGAGACAAAATCACGGGCACAACGACAATGGGGCAGCGAGGGGCACAGAAGGAAAAAGGGGAGACAAAATCACGGGCACAACGACAATGGGGCAGCGAGGGGCACAGAAGGAAAAAGGGGAGACAAAATCACGGCCACAACGACAATGGGGCAGCGAGGGGCACAGAAGGAAAAAGGGGAGACAAAATCACGGGCACAATGACAATGGGGCAGCGAGGGGCACAGAAGGAAAAAGGGGAGACAAAATCACGGGCACAATGACAATGGGGCAGCGAGGGGCACAGAAGGAAAAAGGGGAGACAAAATCACGGGCACAATGACAATGGGGCAGCGAGGGGCACAGAAGGAAAAAGGGGAGACAAAATCACGGGCACAACGACAATGGGACAGCGAGGGGCACAGAAGGAAAAAGGGGAGACAAAATCACGGGCACAACGACAATGGGGCAGCGAGGGGCACAGAAGGAAAAAGGGAGACAAAATCACGGGCACAATGACAATGGGGCAGCGAGGGGCACAGAAGGAAAAAGGGGAGACAAAATCACGGGCACAATGACAATGGGGCAGCGAGGGGCACAGAAGGAAAAAGGGGAGACAAAATCACGGGCACAACGACAATGGGACAGCGAGGGGCACAGAAGGAAAAAGGGGAGACAAAATCACGGGCACAACGACAATGGGGCAGCGAGGGGCACAGAAGGAAAAAGGGGAGACAAAATCACGGGCACAATGACAATGGGGCAGCGAGGGGCACAGAAGGAAAAAGGGGAGACAAAATCACGGGCACAATGACAATGGGGCAGCGAGGGGCACAGAAGGAAAAAGGGGAGACAAAATTACGGGCACAACGACAATGGGGGAGCGAGGGGCACAGAAGGAAAAAGGGGAGACAAGCAGAAAATGCGGGCACCGGGGCCACAAGCGGAGGGCGATCTTACCTGCAGGAGCAGCGGGCAGACAACACAGGCGGAGCTGTGTGGTGGGGGAGCGACCTACCATGCAGTTCGGGTGGGCATACAAATCCGCTGAAAATACATTCACCTCACTGTTTTGATCAGCTACTCAGCTGAAAACTTTATCTTTGAAGAAACTAGCTGCAGATAAAAAACATGTTTGCCCTTTGAGAGGCAAATACTCTGTACTTTGTTCTTTCGTCAACCCCTTTGGCCCTTGGTCTGGCTAAACCACAGATAACACATTGAAGATCCTCTGCTTTATGATCAGTTGTTGGAAGGGTAGCTTTCGATCTTCTAAGTGGATGGGCATTGGGTTTGGTTGTCGTCGCTTTCTCAGAAGGCTCGGATTCTTGTTGTGATTCATTGGTTTCTGCTATTTTTTTACATTGTTTCTAGGCTTTTGTCTTCTGTATTCGACTTGTAGCACTTGTTATTACAATGATAAAATATTTGATCCTTTTCACCCATCAGTCTCAATCTTTTGTGTAGTTAGCAACACTCTGTCAGAAGGTAAAGATTCTCTGCTACGGGGGGGCGTGGCTAACGGCCGAGCATGGGGGACGCATCTTAGCTGAGCTCCGGGCCGGGCCTTAAATCCTGTAAGAAACCACGCTATTGCAAGGCCATCCAGAGCTACAAACCGACTGACGGACACCTTAAGTCCAGGGCCAGACAATCCAGGAAGAAAGAACTCTGATTCAGGTGTGTGTAGCGCCATTTGCCGAAGCAACGTCACCAATGTAGTTCACACCACGGAAGCGGAGGCCGCCGCAACCCGTCAGCGCCCGCCGTAATCACGCTGAAAGAGGAGCTGTACACGATACGCTGTCCTACCACCAAGGTGCCCACCGATCCCCTGCTGCTGCCGTGACAGACCGCTCTGGCGGCGGGGTGTCCGGCCTTGGACTGGGGGCTCCGCCCGTGGCCGGGGAGCAGGGCTTCTCTAAACTGGGCCGCTGGCGTGGTCCTAAAAGGAGCGGCTGCTCCTGGGGCCCGAAACCTACACCGGTCCGGGCCCAGATCTGCGTGAACTATGGCACGGTTCCCATACCGAGAATTGCACCACAACCTACCCAGGGCGATAGGCCTTCCACCTTGGCCCGGTGGCGGCCGCGACAGCGTAACACCAAAGACCCAGGACTACTAACTGAGGCGACATCAACGGCTCTACAGAAACCACGGACACGGCGACTGCTGTGAAAAGTAAGGAATCTCAGCGGCCAAACCATGTGTAATCGCCTGTATAGCGAACATACGCCACCCTGGTACCTGGGCCTGGTCGCCGCCGCGACAGACTAGTTGGCCGTGGGTGGAGAAGGAGCAGCCGTCGCGGGACCGGGATTCATTCCCTCGGCTGCGGAGTGGGGTCCACTGAATCCAGAACACGAATGCAGTACTTGGCCAAGCCGCTCCGGTCAGACCCCCGGCACCTGTACCGAACCAAGCATGGGCTAACGACGGCCACGGCATGACCCCCGGCAGATCCGCCACGAAGCACGACGAGGCGACCAGCGCGGACCCTGGAGTTCGACCCACAGTTGCTAACCGGGGCCCGCCGAGCTAGGCCTTGACCAACTGGGCCGAGCTCGAACTAACGACTCGACCGGCTGGGCCGAGCTGGGCCTCGACCAGGCCTTGACCAACTACGAACGCGGCCTGCTCCCTGGACCAGGAACCGTGCCACACCCACTGTCGACCCCAATCTACTGGAGTCCCCTATCAGCCGAGGAGAAGAGGACATTGGAGGCTGGGCGAAGGAATACCCCCCGAGCATTGGATCTCTTGCTGCGGTCACTAGTGGGCATCGGACAAGCAAAGAGTGCAAAGAGACACAAGCGGTGAGTCCGACGCTACCGACCAGCTGTGCACCAAGTCAAGGGGCCACATCCAGTCCTCTAATGCGCTCAAACACAACCAGATATGGGTCATACAAGAGGGAAACAGCCAGACCCACTCACATCAGGGGGACCAGAACAAAACGAGCAGGACAATGCAGCCCAAGCACCCGACCCTGACTGCATTCCGCCGACAGCTATAGGGAACCCTCCAGATAAACAACCTTATTCTGCAAGAAGTCCGTGAATCAAGGAAGGCGATTGAGCAACAAATGAGCACACCAACAACGGGCTTCACACTCCTAAAAGCCGATCATGATAAAATAGCTGTGACTGTGAAAAACAATAAATCGTTCCTCACCGAGATGTTACCACAGCATAAAGCCCACTAAAACAGATTTAACAACTGGGCCAGGAATAATTGGGTGGAAAGGCTTCCCCACTTCATTAGCTACCCCACTATGAACATTGTGTACCCTCTGTGAAATCCAGGCTTGTGTTATATTTTTGGTTAACAACTACGGCGCCAGGTGTCCGGCCTGCAAGACAGGGTTGATGATACCGTAGGCCGTTCATGAAGGAACAATGTGAGAATAGTGGGCCTGCCGGAACGCAGCGAAGAATCAAACCCAACCCAATTTATAGAACAGTGGCTGCGGGACACGATCGCCCCAGAGGGACTAACCGACTTCTTCAGTGTGAAAAGGGCACACAGAATCTCTACAAGACCACCGATAACTGGTGCACCGCCTAGGCCAATAGTAGCGAGAATACTTAATTATAAAGACCGGGACACTTTACTTAGAGCCGCCAGGGAGAAGGCCCTGATTCAATTTGAGAACAAACGGATCTCACTATACCCGGACTTTACGTTAGCGGTTCAGAGTCAAAGAGCCTCCTTCCAAGAGGTCAAAAAGACACTCCGAGTTCACAATATGAAATAGGCCCTCCTATTCCCAGCCCGTCTAAAAGTTATACACGAGCAGAAATCCCACTTCTTCGACAATCCAGAGGAGGCTGCGGAATGGTTGGACGTCATACTATCCCCTGGCTCATCACAAAGGTGGTCACAAGCCTCCAAGCAGAAACCCCAAAAATCCGACAAGTCAAGTAAAGAAAGATCGGGCCTAAGGAGAACGTTCTGTACAGACAAGAAGTCAAGCCCATCTCCGGAACAAATAATAGAAGGTCAAAATTCAACAATAATGGTGGCAGCAGCATTAGATGACCAAGATACACTCTCGATGGCTGAGTCAATTAAATCATCTGAACACACTAACCTACTTTCAGACTCTGAAAACAGTATGGCTCTCTTCCCTTCCATCACCCCGCAGATGGTAAACAACTATCTGGGGTAATACTCCTGATTCGTGGCCACACTGGTCTTGGACAACATTTTAAGGTAGACGAAACACCGAACTATATGCCCACTTGGCTTAGCAATGTTTTCACAGTGTTATGAAGGGCCTGAGCCCGGCCAGCTGTATTACAGCTCTGTGTGCTACACCCATACACCCACAGCAGACCATGGTACCCACCTCCCCCATTGCAACTGCACCACAATACAAGTTGTTTTATATTCAAATCGGTTTTGTAGTTTGGTCCTCTGCAGTTCTTCGGGGGGGGGGTGGGGGGGGACCTTGTATTAGGAAATGTTAGGAGTAATTATAGAGCCGACTCACTCCTAGGCAAATCCACCATCTGCCCAAAGTGCCAAGTAACGGCAAGTCCGAAAACAAAACACATACAAACGAATGGCTACATCAGGCAAGTACACTGTAACAACCTCAAATGTTAGGGGAATGGGATCTGTGCACAAACGACACAGAATATATGCCCAACTAAATAGGAGGAAATCGCACATTGGAGGAAGCTGGCTCTCTATATACTATACCAAAAAGAGGTAGAGTGTGTAGAGAGTCCAGTGGATCCCCAGAGGCTTTGCAGAGGCTAAAGTAGATAACACGAATGCTTTTTTTGTGGTAGTGTGGGCCAGCAGTTAGGCTTATCAGAGGGCAGTGTTAAACATTTGTTGTACACACAGTGGCAATAAATGAGACACTCAATGAATAAATCCCAGACCAATTGATAAAAATAATACTTGGTTACATTTATTTTGCAGAACTTCGTCAAAGGTAAATACATTTTTCAACAGAAATACTTTTCAGTTTAAAAAATGGACACAGTACAATTTACAGGCTTTGCAATGTTAACCTATGGGAGGAAGAAAACATTAAGCATACATAGGGACAACATCAACTTACAAGACCAGTCTTTGGAAGTTAAGGTCAGTATTGGGCAAGGTTCAGTTCAGCACCAACAGCAAAACAGGGGCGGCCGGGTGCAGAGTGCAAGTTCGAGGTTGGGTGCCCAATACAGATCAATGGGGATTGGGGGCAATCGATCAGAGGCTGCTTACAGGTTGAGTAGCAGTGACTTGGGGGCCAGTCTCCAGGGGTTGAAACAAGCACGGGACAGGGACCAAATCAGCACCAACACTACACCACCAGCGGCACAGAGGTGGCTGGGTGCAAGGTGCCAACCCAGCATCAGGGGCACAAAGAAAAGCAATGGAGAAAGCCAAAATCGGAAACAGGCTCAAGCCAGGAGGTCGGTCGAAGAAAACCTACAGCTGCAGAGGTAAGTTGTGATTCTCGAGGACATAAGGACACCTTTTGTCCTCTTCACCAAGGACCAGGACGGACGGGTGTAGGGGTGCCTTTTGGTGTTCGAAAAGGCTTACTAGAGCAGGTCGCGGTTGGGGGAGAGGGGATCTCCATGCAGAGGCTGCATGGCAACGTCAAGGAGTCCCGGAGAGGTCAGCTCGCAGAGGACTCGGGCTCTGGAGCGCTGGGGAACCTTGCTGGGACCGGTGAGCCACTTGGACTCGGGCTGGAGGCGTCAGGGGGCAGAGGTGGAACCGGGGTAGGCGTGGAGGTTCTTCAGGTCCTTTTTTTAAAGATGGTTGCTTGGTTAACAGGTCCGCTGTTCTTGGGAGGCTTGATCTTTATTGATGGCAGTTCAGACCTCCCAGGGTTCCTGGAGGTCGCTGGGCTGCAGGACGAATCATCTTTTGGTGCAGGATCGTCGAGGGCTGCAGACAGGCCGCTAGGGTGGGGCCAAGTCAGTGGTTCTCTGTAGTCTTCTCTGCTGATGCGGCTCTGTAGTGTCCGGCTCTTCTTAAGTCATCAGGAACTGGAGTTCAGGGCTCAGGAGTGGCTACCTAAATACTACATTTAGGAGCATTTAAAGTAAGTGGCAGGTGGTAGCAAATAGGCTACTTACCTTAAGGGTGACTACACCCTCTAAATGCTCACCTCACGTAGGGGGTTGGCATATCGCTTATCCTGATTAGAGGAGTCCCACCATCTTTAAGACGGTGGGCACTGAAACGTGTACTTCACCTCACCTCCAGTACCTAAGGGTTGGAGTTGACAGAAGAGAGCACACCACCTATCCTTTCAACATTTTCCCGCCTGTCTTCCCGCCAAAAAGAGAGTGAGGACAGGAAGGGGGCCTGCTCCCTCTAACAGGAGAGGCTGGGGTTGCATTACAAAGGCAGCAAGGCCTTTGAAGCTCCACCCCGTGGATGGCTCTTCCTGACCAGCAGGGAGGAGTGAACACCTCCACCCAGGAAAGGCATTGTTCTCGACCTCAGAGTGCGCAGGCACTCTCCCCATGAGGTCAGAACACTGCCTGGTGGTAGCAGGCTGGCTCAGGCCAGTCAGTGACCACACTAAGGATTGGTATGTTTCAGGGGACCCCTCTGTGTGCACTTTTTAATAACTCTGATACTGGAATCAGTGCAGGTTTATTAGGCCTAGATGTTCGGTACCAAACATCCCATATTTCAGTGAAGCCTTCATGGAGCTGGAGAACTCGTAATGATGAGTGTCCAGCTCATGTACTTACTATGGGTTTCATGGTCAGTTACAATATCCGTGAATCAACAAGAATATTGCAGGGGCAAATCTGCTCATGCAGATATTCCCTCATAGGAGATAAGGTGCACCCTGCCTTAGGCTAAGGCCTGCTAAAGGGGTGTCTTACCTGTATAACGTGCAGTGTCTGTGTGCATGGCACACAGGGATGTGTGCCATGTCAGCTCTTCAGTTTTGTCTGCACCAAGACACGCAGGCTGCAGTAGCAGTGTGCATGTGCTTGGTGAGGGGTCCCTTAGGGTGGAACAATTTGTGCAGCAGCCCTTAGGGAACATCTTTAAACACAAGGCTCTTGGTATCAGGGGTACATTTTACTAGGGATTTACAGGTGAGCTAAAGTGGTGCCAATAGTGGAATAGGTTTCGGGAAAGAACACTGGTACTGGGAACCTGATTAGCAGGGACCCAGCATTCTACAGTCAAAGTTGCATCAAAAGCCAGGCAATAAAGTGGTGGGGTACTGCAACAGAAACCCACTTTCCTACAATGGTCTTTTAATCATGCGAATCGCATTGCTAACCTGCATATGTTTTCTAACTGCAGCGTAGTTTTTACATACTAGAGAACAACAGTTTCAATAAATATTATAAGCTTCCTTTGTGTCTCTTTTTTATTTATTGTGGACATGTATGAGTGAGAGAACGAAAGGTGATGACCTGCTAAAGCAATCCGTGGGAGAGGGCCTAGAGTGTTGTGTTCTGGGGTGCCAAATTACTTGTCTCTCTGAAAAGGTTAGGAGGGCAAGTGAGGCACTATTAGCTAGATGGATTTGGGTCCACAGGTACTGACATGGTATGGCGACTCAGTCCCTACATACTGATGGTCTGTGGTCCGACGCATAGTTCTGTTTCTGAGCAGAATCAATGAAACATGGCGCTACCAACGCTTGGTCTGGTACTTATTTATGGGTCTCCTGAGTCGTGCTTGTGTGTGTCCACAATACTCTTACATCTACCATCGGAGACATCCGTGGTGTTAGCAATTAATCCTTCACAGTGTTTAGGAAGCACCTAATTCTGTGGTTTGTCAAGCTAGAAAGTTTAAAAGGATAAAACCCATTTTTGTGATACACTTTGTTTTTCATACTGTTTAGGTTATGGCGGTGCCACAACCTATTGTTATTCCTCTGAATTGTAGACCTGCTGTCCATGCACATGTAACTCAACATGGACTTCCTAATGGAGGTAGTTCTTTTATCTTTGTGGTGGAAGCGGATGCTGCTTACCAATTTGAAGTCTTTTATTCTTTAGTCGAATTTCCTGCAGTGGATGCCAATTTAAACAGATTTCATACATACACCACTCCAGTTGCACCAAATTTGTACAGAGCATATGCCCTCATGGAAATACACTGTCTTACTAGGAACACAATAAGTGGTTCCTTGGCGCATTTCCACATGTATCTGCACCTGTACGTTTGGATCCCCTTAGTAATGATTGGGCAACCTGGCCAGCTTTAGCTGGATATACACCATACTCTGATATTGCTAATCATAATATTGTCCAAACACAAGCCTTATATCATGCTCTAGTTGCTTTATACAGACATTAACTCAGTTTGTTTTGCACACCTTGTAGGCACGGCCTGCAAGGGCAAGCCCAGTTGCCTGAAGTGCCTACAATCAGTCCTGTGATTGTTCATTCAATTATGGGCAAATGACCCACTAATCGAGAGGAAATTCCATTTTTGATCGCTCCACAAAAATAAATAAATAATTATTATTTTTTTTTTTTTTTTTAAATAAAAATAATCGACCAAATTGAAGCTGTGTTTCCCCTTATGGGACCACAAGACAAGCACAAAATTTTGACTATGTGCTTACCTGATGGGGTTTTTCCTGGTATTGGAGATTGCAACACCTGGGGGACAGTTTTTGCTGCTGTCTATACGATCTGTCACGGCACTCCCTCGATGTCCATCTTACCAGCTGCTGCCCTGGATTTGGGGATGAAACTAATGGGAAACTTTCTTATAGTATCCGGAATGATTCTGTCTAACGTTGAAGGTGAAGCAGCTTCTCTGGCTATAAGCCAGCGGCTCACAGCAGTTGCACAAGCCGACCATGAACGTGTGTCGCCTATAATTCTTGCTGATGTTTACACATCCGTAGGAAGCAATAATTTGGGAACCAGACCTACCAAACTCCCACTTGGCAAACCTAGTACAGACAAGGAAGCCAAGCAAAGCTGCAAGTTTGTTAAAAAACCATGGGATAAATCGAAACAACCTCAAACAGGTAAATCTCTCGGAGGTTCTCCAACTCTTTAGGGGAGAGGTTGTGGCCTAACGGCTAGGGTGGTCGACCTCGAAGCTGGGTAACCGAGTTCGAGTCTCAGCAGGGACGCTCAACATCCTGTGATTCTGGGCAAATCACTTAATCTCCCCGTGCCTAACAAAAATGAATGTGTCCGTCTGCAACGCAACTGGTGCTCATGTAAAGCGCTCTGATACCTTCGGGTCTAGTTCGCGCTATATAAAACTCCCCCCAAAAAACCCAGATTCCTCTGAAAGGCAGTATGATTTTCGTGATGGCACTAAAATCAAGACTCCAGACAGGTAATAGGTTCCTGATACACGTTCTCCTCATTCCTTTCAGGCATCGTCTGACCAGCAGTATGACAGAGGAGGGTGATCTGAAGGTAGACAAGAAGAGTACCTGAAACCGAAAAGGGAGACACCGCTCCTCTGACGTGAAGATAAAGAAGGACAGGCCCCCTCCGTATAAAGGTCCTTTTAAGAAAAAGAAAGTTGCGGCTATAACGGCTAAGTATGCCACAGACACTGAGAACCCTCCTCCTGAACAAGAGTTGGGCGGTGACTCTCCTCAACAGCGTGGCTAGAGCAACTGATATTTTTATTAAAGTTGAAACCCCAGATAGGTGCGTAGCCCCTCCTGAGAGATTGTATCATCTCGACATTCAGATTGAGGAGACATACTGCGCACCATTAAAGCAATATTCTGGGAAAATTTAACTTTGCCTTCGACATCCTTCTGGCGGAGGTCGACTGGCCCCCACAGTATATTCAAACATCCCCTCAAGGAGAGGATGTTATATTTCCTCCCTTTTCTGCTCTTATCCCTCAACAAGTCAAGAAGCTGTGCAGCCGAATGGGCACTAGCACCTGCGTTATTTCGCAATTATGTAAGCTCGGATAAGGAATCTCCTTATCATGTTATATCCTTAAGGTCCCGCCCACAAGTGCAACCACAATATCCTATAAGCACAAGTTACTACTTGTGTAACGATATATCTGTAAGAGACATTAGTTAGTGATAGATTCCTTACCTTAGAATATCCCCAGGCGTCAGACTGGATCCGGAAAGTTTTTCGTCAGCAGTACCCCTGCGCGTCGGTAGGTGGCGTCGTGCGGCTCCGCGTTCGTCGCTGGCGTCGTAAGCGCCGAGATGACGTCACGGAGACTACTTAGGCACCACCCATGCGCGCTGACGTCAGTTCTGTACACGACTTTCCGCGCCAAGAACGCAGAGCCATGCAAGAAACTGACCACTGGTGCCATGAAACTAGGGCCCTGAAAGGGATGACCTTAACCCTAGAAACAGTTCGCAGAACGGGGAGGATGGGTGAGGCGGTAAGTAATCTATCACTAACTAATGTCTCTTACAGATATATCGTTACACAAGTAGTAACTTGTGCATCTGAAAGAGACACGTTAGTGATAGATTCCTTACCTTAAAATAGATACCCCAGCAATACCAACCCCGGTGGTGGGTCTGCGAACAGATTACACCAGAAAGTCACGGAGAACAGAACGGCCAAAGAAGCCGTCTCTCCGGACTTGACTGTCAAGGCAGTAATGCTTGGTAAATGTGTGCAGCGAGGCCCACATGGCTGCCTGACAAATATCCTGCAGGGGAACGCTGCGTCCCAAGGCAGTAGTGGCTGCTGTTGCCCTGGTAGAATGGGCACGCAGCCCCACAGGAGGCTCCTTCTTAGCCAAGGAGTAACATCTTTAATGCACAAAACGACTCACCGAGAGATGGTGCGTTTGTGCACGGCCCGACCTTTTTTGGCGCACACGTAGCCAACAAAGAGCTGGTCATCCACCCGGAACTGTTGTGTGCGCTTCAGATAGAACGAGAGCGCACGTTTTGGGTCCAGACGATGGAGCCTCTCTTCCTCTTTTGAAGGATGCGGAGGCGGAAAGAAAGTGGGCAAAGTGATGGTCTGCCCGATGTGGAAGGGCGTGACAACCTTCGGCAAGAAAGAAGGACGGGTCCTTAAAACCACCTTGTCCGGATGAACAGAAAGGAAAGGAGGTTTAGAAGAAAGAGCCTGGAGCTCACTTACTCTTCTGGCAGAGGTGATAGCTACCAGGAAAGCCGTCTTTAGAGTAAGAAGACGTAAATGACAGTTATGAAGGGGCTCGAAGGGAGCGCACATCAGATAGGTCAAGACAAGATTTAAGTCCCATTGAGGCATTATGAAAGGCACGGGAGGAAACGTGTGTGTAATGCCTTTCAGGAAACGGTTAACAACCGGGGACTTACAGAGAGAAGGCTGATCTGGAAGCCGGAGAAAGGCGGAGATGGCCGAAAGATAACCTTTGACAGTGCCCAGAGCAGAGCCCTGCTGGGCCAAGGATAGTAGGAACAGAAGGACCTCAGAAAGAGGGGCAGAAAGGGGATCCACAGACTTCGCTGTGCACCTTGCCACAAACCTGTTCCTCCTGCAGGCGTATACCGTCTTAGTGGAGGGACGCCTGGCTGCCAAAATGACATCACAGACTTCAGGAGGAAGATCGAAAGCTGTCAACTGTCGCCGCTCAATCTCCACGCATGGAGGTGGAGGCTGGACAGGTTCGGGTGGAGGACCGTCCCCTGCTGCTGCGACAGAAGATCCTCCCGAAGAGGCAGTCGGATCGGTGGATCGATCGCCATGTTGAGTAGCTCGGGATACCAGTATCTTCGTGCCCAATCCGGAGCCACAAGGATGACTTGGGCCCGGTCGCGCCGAATCTTCTTCAGCACTCTGGGCAGAATTGGTATAGGCGGAAAGGCGTACAACAGACCGCAGCTCCACTCGCGACGAAAAGCGTCACCGAGCGTGTGCCGCCTTGGAAATTCCAACGCGCAGAACTGATGACATTGCGCGTTCTCTTCGGTGGCGAATAGATCTAACCAAGGCTCTCCCCACTGCAGAAAGAGACCTTGCGCCATGTCCAAGTTCAGACGCCATTTGTGATCCATCAAGCACCGGCGGCTGAGTTCGTTGGTTCTGGCGTTCAGAGAACCTGCCAGGTGTTGAACCACCAAGGTAATGCCTTAATGTTCCAGCCATGTCCAGAGGCGCAGAGCCTCCTGACATAGGGTCCACGACCCCACCCCGCCCTGTTTGTTGCAATACCACATGGCGGTGGTGTTGTCCGTGAACACCTGCACTACACTTCCCCGGACAGAGGGAAGGAATGCCTTCAGTGCAAGTCGGATCGCCCGAAGCTCCAAAAGATTGATATGGAGCCGGGACTCCGCCGGAGACCAGAGGCCTCTGATCTCCGCCTCTCCCAAGTGGCCGCCCCATCCCAGAAGGGACGCATCCGTCACCACTGTGTGCTCCGGTTGGGGAAGGGAGAGGGATGTGCCATTGACCCAATCGCGATTCGTGAGCCACCACTGCAATTGTCGTGCAGTGCCCTCCGAGATCTGGACAAGATCGGACAGGTTGCCCTGATGCTGCGCCCACTGGAACTTCAGGTCCCACTGCAGAGCCCGCATATGCCACCTGGCATGTTGCACTAGCAGAATGCAGGAGGCCATCAGGCCCAGGAGCCGGAGGGTCATCCTGACTGAAACCCGGGATAGAGGCTGAAAGATGGGAATCATAGCCTGATTATCCCGGACTCGCTGCTCGGGAGGATAAACCCGAAATTGCGTTGAATCCAGAACCGCTCCGATGAAGGGGAGCTTCTGAGAAGGACTCAGGTGCGACTTTGGCACGTTGATGGAGAACCCCAGCAACTGCAGGAGGTCGGCTGTAGTCTGAAGGTGGGAGACGACTGCCTGGGGCGAGCCCGCCTTCAACAACCAGTCGTCGAGGTAGGGGAAGACTGACACCCCTGACCTGCGCAGATGAGCTGCGACCACCGCCATCACTTTCGTGAACACCCGAGGGGCGCTTGTAAGGCCGAAGGGGAGCACGGTAAACTGAAAATGCTCCTGGCCTACTGTGAACCGCAGGTAACGCCGGTGGGAGGGCAGGACGGGAATGTGAAAATATGCGTCCTGCAAGTCCAACGCTACCATCCAGTCTCCCGGGTCGAGGGCAGCCAAGACCTGAGCCAGAGTCAACATCTTGAACTTCTCCTTTCGGAGGAAGCGATTGACGTTCCGGAGGTCCAAGATGGGGCATAAGCCCCCTTGTCCTTTTTGGGGACCAGAAAGTAGTGGGAATAACATCCATGTCCTACTTCTGGCCCAGGAACGCGCTCGATGGCCCCCTTGGCCAAGAGGGCCGTGACTTCCTGTCGGAGAAGCGCTAAGTGATCCCCCGACATGCGGTGGAATTGAGGTGGCATGGACGGGGGGCAGACTCGAAGGGGAGGGAATAGCCCCTTCGAACGATTTGTAGCACCCAGCTGTCCGAAGTGACAGAGCGCCAGTGGGGGAGGTGATGTTGAATCCTGCCGCCCACCGGCGTGGGGTGCACCCCAAAGCGCGGACTAGGAAGGCTTTGAGGCGGATGCTGCGGGAGCGGAGGTGGGCTGACCCGCACGCTGGCCCCCTGTGCCGCCACGGCAGCCACCACGTCCGCGGCCGCGCTGAGGCTGGTTCTGCGCAGGCCTTTGGAATGGACGTGTAGAGGCGCCCCTTCCGCGGCCACGAAAGGAACGAAAAGTAGACGTGGCCGGGCGGGAGGTGGAGAGACCCAAGGACTTGGCTGTAGCCCGAGAGTCCTTAAAACGCTCCAGCGCACTGTCGGCCTTATCGCCAAAAAGGAGAGTACCATCAAAAGGCATGTCCATGAGGGAACTCTGGACATCCCCCGAAAACCCCGTGGACCGCAGCCAGGAATGTCGCCGCAAGGCCACTGTCGTGGAGATGGCTCTTCCCAAAGATTCTGCGGTGTCCAACCCACACCGAATGGCGAACTTCGTGGCATCCTTCCCCTCTGCAACAGCTTGGGAAAGCACAGCCCGAACCTCTTCGGGGCACTGGGGCAGAGTTTGCGCCACCGTGCCCAAGAGGCATGTGGTGTTGACCGACCGCAGCCCCAGGCTGGCAGAGGAAAACAACCTTTTGCCAAGCTGCTCCAGCTTTTTGGATTCCTTATCCGGGGGAGCGGTAGGGAATGCTGTTTGGAAAGTGGAAGCCTGAATGACCAGGCTCTCCGGTGTCGGATGAGTTGTCAGAAAGGCAGGGTCACCCGGTGCCGGACGGTGACGTCTGGCCACATTTTTATCTACAGGGACCCCTGTGGCTGGCCTAGACCAGGTACCCAGCAAAACATCCGTCAAGGCCTCATTGAACGGAAGCAGAGGTTCCACAGAACTTCATGTAGGCTGAAGCACCTCAGTAAGGAGGTTAGTTTGGAGGGCAACAGTAGGCAATTCAAGGCCAAGAGCCTCAGCTGCTCTACGGAGCACCACAGTGTAGGTTGCGCCTTCCTCCATGAGAGTGGGAGGAGACACAAACCCAGGCTCAGAGGAGAGGTCAAGGCCACTGGCATCCTCTGAGTCTTCTGCCCACTCCTGTTCGGACTCACACTGCCGTGCAAGAGGGTCCTCCGACCCCTCCCAGTCCTTATCTTCCACAACAGCCCGAGGCACAGGCTGCAACGGCGAGGGAGGCACAGGGGAAAACAAATGCTCCACCGGCGCCGGGTACGGCGCCGCTCCGGCTCCAAGGCCCAATCCGGGTTCCAAGCTGGAAACGCGGGCAAGGGCGGAGGTGGGCCGAACGGCACCCAGGGCGGCGCCGGGAAGGGAGCCGCAGGGGGCGCCGGAGCCGCCGGCGGAGGACCCTGCGGCGCCGGGGCCGGAGGAGCCGGTGGAGGACCTTGCGGCACCGGGGCCGCTGGCGGAGGACCTCGGGGCACCGGGGCCGGAGCCGCCGCCGGCAACCAAGGGCCCCCAAAAGGGACCGCGGGCCCGAAGGCGCACCGGCGGGAGCCCTAGGCCCAAAAAGGCGGTCCATAGCAGCAAGAAACTCTTGCACCTGGGCTGGAGTCGCCGACGGACCCGGGTATGGCGGGTAGGCCGCGGGACTGACAGGCTCCAACGGAGCCGCGGGGGAAAGACCCGGGCCCCTCGTCCGCGTCCGAAGACCGACGGGGGAGGTCGGAGAGCGTACGCGCTTCTTCGACTTCTTTTATGACGTCGCTTACCCGAATCCGAGGGTGAAGACTTGGACCCTGAGGAGCGATGATGGCGACTCCGCGGTCGGTCCCTCGAGCGACCCCTGGACCTGGAACGGAACGGAGACAACTGTCGGGCCTCCAGCAGCTTTCGGGACCGCTCCCGCAAAGCCTTCGGAGCCATGGCCAGACAGTCGGAACATGACCGGGAGTCATGGTCGCGCTCTAGACAGTAGTGACAGACGCCATGGGGGTCAGCCACCGACATCGTACGGCGGCAGGCCCCGCAGGATTTAAACCCAGGCATCCCTACGTGGCACCATGAGTCAAAATATAGAAATTAGAAACAAAAGTCTCAAAAACTAGTCAAAAAGTGACTAAGGTACGTGCTCTAACCGAATCTGCGCTTGCTGGCGCGGAAAAAGAAAGAACTGACGTCAGCGCGCATGGGTGGCGCCTAAGTAGTCTCCGTGACGTCATCTCGGCGCTTACGACGCCAGCTACGAACGCGGAGCCGCACGACGCCACCTACCGACGCGCAGGGGTACTGCTGACGAAAGACTTTCCGGATCCAGTCTGACGCCTGGGGATATTCTAAGGTAAGGAATCTATCACTAACGTGTCTCTTTCAGATAACGGGATGCAAAAGCACCCGTTAAAGAAACTCTCTCAATTGGAGTACCAGGGGGTAATTAAACCCTATGTCTCTCAGACGAATAATCCACGTATTCCAGTTTTGAAACCAGATCATTCTTATCGCATAGTCTTAGACTATTGACATTTAAACAGTCATACACATACTTTTTCAGTGCAGAACACACATAGTACAGCACTAATTAATAATACAGTCAGTAAAAATACAAAACCATTTTGGATATATCCAACGGTTTTTTCAGCCACAATCTAGCGCTTGAAAGCAGAGATTGGACAGTCTTCTCGGCACTAGGATTTCAAATGAGCTACAGAAGGCTCTCCAAGGGCTATAAGAATAGCCCAGGATTATTTGCTGCACGCATTATGTCAATTCCACACAATACTGACCGAAGCGCATTGTCCTATGTCGATGATATCTACCATACGGAGAATGAATTAAATTCACACTTGGCCAGAGTAGATCACATAATATTGGGATCTGCTGAACCTGGCTAGAAGTTCAACTTCAAAAAGTCTAATATAGCTTTTCTGGGTGTCCTTTTCTTAGGATATGAGCTTGCACATGAGGAAAGGAGCCTTTCACCTCATTCTTTGGAGAAGTGTGCACAGTTGCAACCTCCAAATACATTAAAGAAATTACAGTCCCTGCTATAATTTCTTAATTTTGGCAGAACAAACATACCGGATTATGCACAATGCATTAGACCACTATATGAATTAATACACCCTGATTTTTCAACTGCACTTTGGACATCAGAACACCCAGATCTTTGCAAATAGACTTACTTGCTACACAATACTTACATACACGTTTAAATACCACAAACTTAGTCATCCGGATTTTACTGGGTGCAATTGGATTTACCTACATCACTTTTAATGAAGGTGAAACAGCGCCAATTGCATATAAATCGCATTTATATTCCAGTGCGGAAATGCGTTTTGCCTCCACTGAAAAAAAACTGACTGCAGTGCAGATGGTTATCCTTAAAGAACGACCGCTTGCACAGGGGAAACGCATTATTGTTGTTACTCCTGTCCCTGCCTTAGAGACAGACACAAAAGCTAGTGTTCCAAATGCTAAAGCCCTCCATCCTAGATGGATACAATGGGCAAAATCCTTAATAGCTGTTGATATAGACTTCGTCTTCGACCCGTCATTCCAGATGCAAAAATTTCAGCAATATGAGCATGTCTATCCCATGCCGAGCTCATTCTTACCTCTTGAAGAGTATAAATATGTTACTTACACTGATGGTTCAGCACAATCTGCTATAGGTTCTAAACAGCAATATGCAGCAGCATGAGCTACTGTTGTTGGTGTTATGTTGGACGAAAAATTCCAACCACAAAAAACTTACACCTAGTCCTTAGGTGGCTGTACTGCGCTGTTAACTGAACTGAAGGCTTTGCTTCTTGCACTAGAACATATGGATCCTGAATTCCCCACACTTATTGTGTGTGATTAGTTTTGCTGTGTACAGTCCTTTTATGATAATTTACATTATTGGCAGCAAAATGGATTCAAAGATTCTAAAGGCAACACAATCAAGCAAAAAACACTTTGGGTTAAAGTGTCAGACCTCAAAGACAGGTTGCCACAGACTCATGTTACACATGCATTGAGTCATCAGCATGTGGGAGCTTACGTGTAGGGAATTCTTTGGCTGATGAAGCAGCCAAATCTGCAGTGGCAACTGCTACTGTTGCTTCGATTACTTGTTCTAAAACAAGAATAGATAGTGATATCTTGGCTGCCCCTAGAACTAATAAAGACGGCACCCCTTTACCTAAGGGTTTTCTTTCAAAGTACTCTTATCACTTGAGTGAACAGAACATCCCTTTTGTTCCTATTACAGGGGTTGGCGATTGTTTGATTGCCAACCAAAACCATAGACTAGCTTTAGTCATAGCAGTACATGAAGGTGTTGCTTCTGCACATGCGGGTGTGGCAGCCACAATTTCCTTGCTACAGCAACGTTGTTGGTGGCATGGCTTATATCAGCAGGCCAAGAAATATGTTAAGTGTTGCGACATTTGTCAACAAATGAAAGCTTCCACTGTGGCTCATGAACATTGCAGCCGTTCCAGTAACAGATGGAATTGTTTGGGATAAAGTTCTTTTCGACATATTCAGTCCTACGGAGATCCTGCAGATACCATATGTGTTTAAAATTTCTATGGGGGATGTAATAGTACCTGGGTTACATTCAGATCATTGGGATGTTGAAACTGTAATCTCCATTGTAGGAAAATGTTCCTTTTTGCATGGTTACCCCCCACTTTTTGCTCGACTCTGAATGCAACTTTGACTGAACGTGCACTGGGTCCCTGCTAATCTGGTTCCAAGTGCCTGTGTCCTTTCCCAAAACTGTACTTTTGTTTGCACAATTGGCACACCTCTGGTCAACATATAAGCCCTGTGTAAAAGGTACCAGTGGTAACAAGGGCATTGTGACCAGAGAGGGTCTCTAAGGGCTGCAGCATGTATTATGCCACCCTAGGAGACCTCTCACCAAGCACATGCACACTGCCACTGCAGCCTGCATGTTTCGGTGCAACTAAAAGTGAAGAGTCGACCTGGCACACATCCCTGTGTGCCAGACATGCCAGCAGTACCAGAGTCATAGGTAAGTCACCCATGCAGCAGGCCTTACATCCCTAAGGAAGGGTGCGCTATACCTCTGGTGATGGCATAACTGCATGAACAGATATACCCCTATAGTGTCTAAGTCTATTCTTAGGCATTATAAGTGCATAGTGAAGCCACACCGAGTACATGGGCTGGGAGCTTGTCGATAAGAGTTCCACAGCTCCATGATGGCTTCACCGAATTCCCAGATGTACCAAATATCTCAGATTAATGAGCCCACACTGATGCCATTGTTTGATTCACTAATAAATGCACTCAGAGGTGCCCCCTGAAAACCTACTAAACTGTTAGTGTGTAGCTGACTGGTCTGCACCAGCCTGCCACTTCCAGACATGTTTCTGACCCCCCCCCTGAGGTGGGAGCCTTGTGCTCTTGTGGATCAGAGACAAAGCCTCCTCTTGTGTGAGGGGATTCACACCTACCCCAAAGCAGGAACAGCATTCAAGGGTGGTAAGCCTCAAAGGCTTCTTACCCTTTGTTATGCTAGCCAGGGCCTCTCCAGCTAGTGGAAATGCCGCCCCGCCCCCCCCCCCCCCTTGACTAAGCCCCATTTATGGCGGCAAGGTCGGTGGGAAAATTAGCACGGAGGAAAGGTGCGTCCCCTCTCCTCCAGCACCACCCCCAAGATGTCCCGAGCTGAAGTGACCCACTCCTTTGAAAATCCTCCATATTGGTTCTGAGGATTTCAGCCAATAGGATTAGGGGTGTGCCCCCTCCCAAAAGGAGTGGACATACAAAGGGTAAGTAGGTTATTGGTTACTACCTGCCAGTACCTGTAACGGCCTTAAATTGAGTATTTAGGGGCACCCCTGTACCTTGATCCTCAGATTCCTGGCAACCTAACGAAGAAGGACTGAAGAGCCGTACTAGCAGTAAAGGCTCCAGACGATAACGGACTTGGCCTCAGCCCTACCATCCTGTCTACAACTCTCGAAGAAACCTGCGACTCGTCCTGCAGGTCCAGTGACCTCCACAACCCTGGTAAGACTGCCTGCCTTCCCCCAAGACCAAGAACTCCAGAGGACAGCGGCCCTGTCCACAAAGAAAACTAACAAGAAAAGCTCCAGTGCCCTGCAGACCGCACAACTAGGCCTCCTGACCCACCTCTGCACCTGATGCCTCAAGCCCGAGTTGAAGTGTCCAACCGGTCCCAAGAAGGTTCCCCAGCGGTCCCGAACTCGACTTCACCTCAGAGTGACCTCTCCTGGACTCCACAATGATGCCTGCAGCCTTAACAAGAAGGGTCCCCCAACCGCTACCGGCTCCAGAAAGACTTTTCCGATGTCCAAAGACACTCAGGCCTTGGGTAGCTCAACAGACAGTGTCCCTGAGTTCCTTAGCACCCCAACTTACTTCAAGAGCCAAAGGTTCCCTTCTTTCAGCTTCCTGGTCCGAGCCTGCAGCCTTTGTTCAAAATCTTCATTCTCCATTTATTTGCATTGGGTGCCCGATGCTGTGTTGACACTCTGCACCCGGGCGCCTCTGTACCGCTGAGGGTGTGCGTTTGGTGGTGCCTCATGGCCCCCCTAGTGCTGGTCCAAATCCCCGGAGACTGACCCACAACTCCGATTTTACTTACCTGCAACCGGTACTTCTTTGAGTGCCCCCCGTATCTATTGATTAAAATTGGGCCACAATGAACGAATTTGACTTCTGCACCCGGGCGCCCCAGTGCAACTGGTGGTGCAGTCTCTACACTTACCTGAACCGTGCCCAGTGTTGATCCTAAAACCCGAACACTGGAATTGTAAGTGGTGTACTTACCTGTGAAATTACAAAACAGTTTTTCCTCCATAGGTTAACATTAAACTGAGTGAAAGATGCACTTTTTATACTTAAAAATTGTGATATTGCAAAACTTATTTTACTGCAACAAAGTATCTTTGGTCCTAAGTAATAAACATACAAAAAGTAATATTTTTACAAACAACTGGTCTCGGATTTAGTCATTGAGTGTGTACAACAAATACTTAACACAGCCCTCTGATAAGCCTAACTACTTGCCCACACTACCACAAAAGAGAGCATTACTATTATCTACTTTAGCCTCGGTAAAACCTCTGGGGATACACTGGACTCTGTGCACACTATACCTTACTTTGGTATAGTATATACAGATTCAGCTTCCTACATCCATGCTCTTGGAACTGGAATATTATACAGATTTTTCGAATCAGAGGACCTGTACCTTAATTCTGCTAATTATGCTGATATGTTCTGTTATCACCATTATGGCCATCATTTTCTACATCGGGCCAGTGTTCAACGTACCTTTTTTAATTACAAACAATGAGAACATTGTACGACTCCCCCACAAGGGAGTTCCAAAATATACAAAGATAAATGTACTTATTTTTTAGGATATTATACCTCAGGTCCAATATCATATTATTTCAAATTAGTCCCTAAGCCACCAAAGAAATATATGCTTACACAAACTAATCTAATATCTACAGCTTTGTTCGCTACCCCATTAGCCATTAAAGGCTATGAATATTGGAAGGACACACTTGAGTTAAAATCGAATTAGCAAACCAAACCTTGGCAAGTTCAGGGGATGGAAACTTCGTTTCGCGCATGTTTAATCCCAACACAAATGATCTTCCTGAATGACACATTCTGGGACAGGCTAAAACTAAAGAAACGGAAGCCCCAGATATGCCTTCCATTGCTCGCTTCGACAATTGGCAAAGTTTAGCAAATTACACCGAAGAACAACTCAATAGTATGCTACAGAATGGTACATTTAATTCCACACTTTCAGGTCCTCACGGGTGGTTATTGTGGCCAGTAGACACAAATGGTTGTCATGCTCGTTTTCTTAATTCTACACTGGGGTTTAAGACAAGCCGACCCGACCCCTGATGTTCCCACTAACAACATTCAGGTATTGTTACCACCCATTCGGTGGGGAAAATGTGTCAAAAATGGTTGGAACATTCCACACTGTCTGCAGTGAAACAAAATCTTTCTCTTCTGTCCTTAGACATGGATCTATCATATATTTTTATTAGGCTGTAAGTGCCCACGTTCTAGAAGATTTATCTATGCTGCATATAATGACATTTGGAAATTATCATAAATGGAAGGTGCCACACGTTTGAGATAAATTGATCAAGATAATTTGGATAAAGTGCTGGCAGTTGTTGATAATAGTATTAAATCACTGACTTCTCGCATTTATAATTTAAATAACATTGTGTCATCTGTTATTGATATTATGCAAAGGGACATTTCGACATTGAATCATGGCAAAGCCAGCTTAGATCTATTATGCGGTTTAGCTGGAAACTTCAAACGCTTAAAAATTAGTGCATACCCTGGTGCTATTTAAAGTCCAGTAACTTATTTTTGCCATTTATTTAACACGCAAACAACTCATGGCAAAGAAAGATGCCGCCTATACAGTGTCTCCAGTGTGAAGTGAGAACAGCTCCCATTCACAATAGCTGAAACACCTTTAGCTGTCTGGTTAATACACGGCGTAATATCTTTACCCATTTCAACATTTCAATTCACAGTTTGCATGAAACATTTCAAGGTCGGTAGATATTAGCCCCTAGGAGGCAGCTTCATTCATGAATTATGGTCACTTCCCTTTTCCTATTGTTGTGAACGTGCCGGCAAACAGGTCTTCCTTACTGGAAAAGAATGTGACTCTTCTGTCAGTCAGTCACTCATTTGCCAACATGTGAACCTCCACGGCGCATTTAATGCTTCAGTAGCGCATTTGGCCTGCTTTCTAAAAGGAATACCAGCTCCTGTAATACTTCCACTTATTACTGTACTTTCAAGTGGAAGTTATCTATTGTTAAGTGATCAAGATTGGTGTGGAATGTGAGCTGTGATCTCATTCATTTTGTAGGTTTCCCAAACCTTCACATGCTGTAATAACGTCCCGTTCCCCCCTACACATGGAGTTGTAGATAGCCCGTTATGACCTTCCATTCCAATTTTGAAGACAGATTTTAACAAGCTAAGCAGACTTAAAGCACTATGGATTAAAAAAGAAGCTGCACTCACATCTGCTCAAGACACTTTTGAATTACAGGTTGCAAGGACATGCATTGAGATGCTGTCCTTGTTAAACACAAACCTCTCACTACATTTTGGCGACTTAGTTCATCGTATTTTTACCACATCTAGTACTGCCGGCCTTGCGCATTTCTTTAAGATCATAGGCTCCGGCCTGGTCAGTTCATTACAAAATATTTTCAGAGAAATATCAGCTTTTAGTCATTCCCGTTTATCTACCCGTTTTCGGAGGGTTCCCGCTGCTGTTATTCCTCATTTGTGCATTTTGGTTCTATTTTTGCTCCTTTGCAATGGATGTTCCGTGTGCAAGCCCATTGGAATTACCACTGCTCCAGCTGTGTTGTGAGCGTATGCTTCGCTACTTTGGGATCTAGTTACTTCAGGAATTGGACCTTGATTGGTCGTTAACATTCTGACCGGCCTGGTTCACCTGTGTGCAACCCGCGTTTCACTGCTTCTGGAGCACCTTCAAATGGGCACTGGATCTTTGCCTGGCTCTGTGCACGTTGTAGGCCACTTTTGCTTTGCACGCGTTACAAAATATCACGCTTGTTTTTGTCATAGGTTGGTATCAAAGTTCTCAGCATAATAAACCCACACTGATGCTAGTGATGGATGTATTATAAAACACAATCAGAGGGCATCTTAGAGGTGCCCCCTAAAAAACGACCAACCTCTAGTGTATTGGCGCACTTGTCCCCGCCAGCCAGCCACCAGACAGATTTCTGACCTCATGGAGAGAGCCTTTGTGCTCTCGGAGGTCAGACACAAAGCCTGCTCTGGGTGGAGGTGCTTCACAACTTTTTCTGGCAGGAACAGCAACACTTGGTGGGAGCCTCAAAGCCTCTCACCTTGTGATGTGCTAATTTGGGCAACTCCAACCAGTGGAGCCCCCCATTTATAAAATATTAAGCCCCGTGGAGGTGGTGGTCCCCGGGGCATTAGTAAGCCCCAGGAGGCGGGGCTCGTGCGCCCTCCCCCCTGTAATTTCAAATGCCCCCAGGACCTGGCCCACCCGGGGGCCGGTAATGAATAATGCGCGGGAGCCAGCGCTTCGTTTTTGGGTTTTTTCCAGCTGGATCCACGGATCCCGCTGAAAGTTTTTTTTTTTTTTTAAAAAGCTTTTTGGGGCCCTGCGGGGTCCCAGTGGGCCACCCCCAAGAGGCCTAGGGGGTCAGTGTGTTTCTACCCTGCCCCTTAACTTTTTTTTGGGGGGTTAAATTTTTTGTGGGACTTGGTTCAACCTAGTCCCAATATGGATGCCAACACTTCCTGGTTGAAGTGTTGGCAGCCAATCAAATTTCAGTAGGGTTCCAGTAGGATTTTGGGCTCAGCGATCGCTATATTTTTAAAACTTAAATATCTCTGAAACCACTGAACGGATTTACACCAAATCACAAAAAACACGCTTGCTGGACCAACATCTAGCCTTCTGACAAATTTGGTGAAATTTCGGTCAGCGGTTCGGGCTGTAGTCGTGTTCAAAAAACGAAAAATCCTCATAGATATAACATGGTGAAAACGTGTTTTGGGACCCCCCCTTTTTTTCTCAGCCCCCGCTTGACGGATCACCCCCAAAACTTTCAACATCGCAGCTGAACTAAAAAGGGGACGTTTTGTGAAAAGTTTGTGAAGATTTGTTAAGTGGTGCCAAAGTTATTGGCAAAACAAATAACGCTTTTCCTATGGAAACTTTGGTACCTACTATAACTAGTAGGTATATATTATCTACTGGCGGTCGCTAGTAGATAGTTATAGTTAGGACCTATTTTCCATAGGAAATCCGCAACATTCTATTGCGTCGGTTGACGAATCTTCGTGAAATTTTCAAACTTTATGGCCCGCTCCGGTCGGCTCCTATCCTGAAAGTCTCGCTTTGATTCGTCAAGCGGGGGCTGAGATAAAAGGGGGGTCCCAAAACGTGTTTTCCCCATTCATTTTCCCATAGGAAACTTTAGCCACGGCTACAGCCTCGAACTGCTGAACGGAATTACACCAAATTTGGCAAAGAGGTAGTTCTTGGTTCAGAAAGAACCCTTTTGTTAAATGGTGTAAATCCGTTCAGTAGTTCCTGAGAAAATCAAAAGGAAAATCACATCTATATCTATGGCCGCGTAGGGTCCGCGCACCCTCCCGATCACGAGCTGCATGCTAATTGGCTGTCAACACTCCAAACCGGGAAGTGTTGGCAGCTATCTTGTTCCTCGGCAGAACCGAGGAACAAGAAAAGAGAAAACAAGTGGCAAAGCGCAAAAAGGGGCAGGGTAGAAACACCCTGACCCCCTAGGCCTGCTCAGGGGTCCTACAAGGACCCCCAGGGCCCAAAAACATTTTTTTTTTTTTTTTAAATCGCAAAACGCGCTGGGTGCGCGGATCCTGCCGATAAAAAAAATGAAGCGCGGTCTCCCGCGCTTTGTTGTTAATTGGCCCCGGGTGGGCCAAGTCCCGGGGCATGCGGGGTTTATTTATAATATGTGGGGGCCTCTAAGGCCTCCCAAGCCCCGGGGACCGCCACCCCCCGGGCTTTAAAAACAAATGGTGCGGGAGGGCTCTCGGCCCTCCTGCAGCCCCGGGGACCGCCACCCCCGGGGCTTCTTTTTAAATTAAAATTGCCTGTGTGGGGGCTCCAGCCTCCCACACGCCCCGGGACCGCCACCTCCTCGGGGCACTAAAGATTTAAATATGGGGGTCCGTTACGGACCCCAGAGCCCCGGGGACCACCACCTCCCCGGGCTTTGAATAAGTTGGGAGGGGGGCCGCACGGCCCCCCTCCTGGAGCCCTTGATGGCCCTGGGGACCCCCACCCCCCAGGGCCGGCTCGCGGCTCCCGTCCTGTCATAGCAAACTGCTTTGGATATTGGAAGAAACCTGCTCTCTCTTCCAATATCCAAAGCACATTGCTTTTCCACACGGGGAGCTGCAGGTTAGAAGCTCCCCATGTGGAAAAGCACACCGGCTCCCGCAGGACGCGGGGAGCCGGCAGGGTCCGTGGGGAGTTGGGGTCCCCCACGGACCCCAAAGGATAGGGCCAGCCCCGGGTGATGGGGTCCCCGGGCAAGTAGTGGCCCGGGAGGGGGGCCACGCGGCTCCCCTCCGCAAAAATAATAAAAAATAAAAAATAAATAAAAAGGCCGGCCCTGGGGGATGGGGTCCCCGGGGCCAATAGAGGCCTTAGGAGGGGGGCCACGCAGCCCCTCCTCCAAAATTATTTTTTTAAAGTGGCCATGCCCCGGGGATGGGGTCCCCGGGGCCGGAATAGGCCACGGGAGGGGCCACGCGGCCCCTTCCCCTACAGTATTTTATTTTTTTTAAAAGGAAAAAGGCATCAGGCCCTGGGGGATGGGGTCCCCAGGGCCCCAAAGTAAAAAGAAGAGGGGCCACACAGCCCCCCTTCAAAAAAACAAAAAGAAAGAAAAAGACGCGATCGAGCGTCAGGCCCCGCCCCTCCCTTAACCACTCTGCAAACGCTGCGCTGTGGCGTGTTTAAATTGGGGAAATAATTCCCATTCAATACTGGGGTCCCTGGGGCCAACTAGCCCACCAGGTACCTCCAGTAAGCGCCACAGGGCTGGGTTGCAGAGAGGTGGTCCAGGCCACGCCCCTTTTACACCTCTCTGCAACGCAGCTCTGTGGCGCTTACTGGAGGTACTTGGTGGGCTAGTTGGTCCCCAGGGACCCTCAGGATTCAAGGGGACTTAATCCCCCAACTTAAAACGCGCCACGGGCGCGTTTGCACAGTGGTGAAGGGAGGGGCGGGGCTTCAGGTGACATGTGTGCAAACAGGCTCCGTGGCGCGTTTTAAGATGGGGATTTAAATCCCTTCAATCCTGAGGGTCTCTGGGCCAACTAGCCCACCAGGTACCTCCAGTAAGCGCCACGGAGCTGCGTTGCAGAGTGTTGTAAAAGGGGCGTGGCCTCTGAACACCTCTCTGCAACGCAGCTCTCTGGCGCATACTGGAGGTACCTGGTGGGCTAGTTGGCCCCTAGGGACCCTCGGGATTGAGGAGGAATTAATTCTCCAACTTAAAACGCGCCACAGGGCGTGTTTGCAGACATGTCACCTCAGGCCCCACCCCTTCCTTCACCATTGTGCAAATATTCCTCTAAAATCAGTCGAACTACGAATTCCGATTTACTCACCTGTTATCAGGAGAGACCTCAGTGCTGCATCTTTGAGCCCAGTACTGATCCTGAAAAGTAATTCTTACCGTACTTACCAGTAACTTGAATTTCCTTCCATAGGATATCATTGCCTGCTTTTTGCTGAAAAAGTTTGTCGATTTTTGAAACATACAAATATTCCTCTAAAATCAGCAGAACTACGAATTCCGATTTACTCACCTGTTATCAGGAGAGAACCCAGTGCTGCATCTTTAGCCCAGCACTGACCCTGAAAAGTAATTCTAACTGTACTTACCAGTAACTTGTATTTCCTTCTATAGGAATCCATTGTCTGGTTTTCAGCAGAAAAGTTTGTGTCGATTTTCACAAACTACAAATATTCCTTAAAAATCGCCTGTATGACTTAAACGCATTCTTTCAACTGTTTACAGGAGATGCACCAGTGCTGGATTCAGGATCCACCACTGAGTAAGAAAAAGTAACGATAACACTACTTACTTGCTAAGTGAATTTCCTCCCATAGGATAACATTGGTGATTCTATGTGAAAAAGTTTGTTAGTGTCAACTTTTAAAATACAATAATATTCCTTAAAAATCACTACTGTAACCAAAACGCTTTTACTCAACTGTTTACAGGAGATGTCCCAGGACTGAATCTAGGATCCAGTCCTGTGGTTAGAAAAGTAATCCATAATGTAACTAATTACATTTAACTAGAAATTCACATTGATCTCAATGTTGCATTGTGTTTGAAATTGTGTTGCCCATTGCAACAACTGTAACTACTGTACTTAAAAGTCTATTGCCTATTTGCAAAGTATTTAAACTAAAGTAATTCATTCTGAGAAAGTATATTTTGTAATGTAATGTATAATGTAATTATAATGTAATTTAAAAAATAAAATATCTAAAAATAAATAGTTTAAAAAAATGTAGTAAATCAGTATCAAAAAATAAATATAACAATTAATACATTTAAAAATTGTCATTTACAAAACCTTTGAAATTTACTGAAAAACCATAGGTTTCAGGCACGTTATAGTTAGAAATTAGCATTTAAAAACCTTACAAATTCACTGAAAAACCATAGGTTTTAGGGACAGTTATAGTTAGTTGGACATTCCACTCGTACAAAACCCGTGAAATTCCCCGTTATAGTTAGTTCAGCTAACTATAACTCGCGCCCCCGCAATGCACTGCTGATGAAGTCACATATTACATCACTCATGACATGGTGACATCACTGATGACATCACTGATGACATCTCAAATGACATCACTGATGACATCACTGAAGACATCATCCACGTGATAATCTGATGCACCTCCTCACACCCTAATATAACCTTTGATACACCCACTCTAAATTACAGACTGCCATTCGCAAATCCATAGACACTCCAACACCAATAACTACATACCCACTCACTGATTCTTAGGTCTACACACACATCCACTCACTCACACGTACAGTCACTCATACTTACGGTCACGCAGTACAGGACTATCATATGCACTCATACTCCTATATAGACACTCAAACACCGCCACTCATCCATAGAGGTACTCACACACCTAGTCAGTCATGCAAATAATTAAACACACTGCCATTTACTCACCTATACAGTTATACACACACCAGCTCACTTACTCATACAAATACTAGCACATTCTTACGCTCTTATACGATCACTGATACAAGCACACACTCATCCATACAGTCACTCTCACAATCACACACTCTCTCTTATAGCTATTTATATACTCCAACACACATATATACTGCCTTTCACATATGTAGTTACTCACACATGTACCAATGGGACATACATTCACTCACTAACACACTCTTACACACACTTACCCACCCATACAGTCTATCACAGATGCACTCTTGAAACCATCCACCCAGTGAATCACCCACTCACACATCTATGCACAGAATCGCACACACCCCACCCACACAAACACTCAGGCACCCATACAGATACTCAGACAACCAATCAATAACTCATATAGCCACTCATGTAGCTATTCACAAACCCATGCAGCCACTTACACAGCAACAGACAGACGGATACAGACATTCACCCAGTTTAGTCACTAACCCATGCATTCAGTAAGATACGTTTAATCACTCACTTATAGAGTTAGTCACGCACCTACTAAATCATCCATTCAGCCACTTATACACCCACTCATTCTTCAATACGCCTTTCCCTATATATATTAAACATATTTAAACTTTACAGAAACACACAGTCACTGGATGATGTCATCAGTGATGTCATTTGAGATGTCATCAGTGATGTATCAGTGATGTCACTGACCATGTCATGAGTGATGTAATATGTGACGTCATCAGCAGTGCATTGCGGGCGCGAGTTATAGTTAGCTGAACTAACTATAACGGGGAATTTCACGGGTTTTGTACGAGTGCAATGTCCAACTAACTATAACTGTCCCTAAAACCTATGGTTTTTTCAGTGAATTTGTAAGGTTTTTAAATGCTAATTTCTAACTATAACGTGCCTGAAACCTATGGTTTTTTCAGTGAATATATATATATAGATAGATATATATATATACACACACAAAAAAACAAAGGTGGCAGGGACGTTATAGTTAGGCTTAGGCTTCACTCGTACAAAACCAGTGAAATTCAGCAATTATAGTGAACACTCAGTCTCTGGATGATGTAATCAGTGATGTCATTTGAGATGTCATCTGTAATGTCACTGACCAATTCATGAGTGATTTAATATGTAAGGTTATTAACAGTGCAGTTTAACTCAGCAGAACTGCTGAATTTCACTGGTGTTGTACTAGTTAAACCTGAGCCTAACTAGAACGTCCCTGTAACCTTTGGTTTTTTCAGTGAATTTCTAAGGTTTTTTTTTATTCCATTTATTAACTAGAACGTCCCTGTAACCTTTGTTTTTTTTTATTGAATCTGTAAGGTTTTTTACTTTCTATTTCCTAACTATAATGTCCTTGTAACCTTTTTTTCAGTGAATTTCTACGGTTTTTTAATGGTATTTCCACTTCTACCCATCTAGGATAATGGGTCAACAGGCAGACGAGTAAGAACTTCGGGATAGAGGTGCTGATAGGTACAACGTCCCTGCCTCCCTACCATGCAGAAGGCAACACTTACATAACTCCCATTAGCATAAAAAGGAAAACCGCGGGGACTGTATGCAACAGGTTATGCATATAGTATCCCTAAATTCCGCTTTGCTAGCAGAGTTGGTGTTGTTTTGGCCACTCTGCGTTACGTATTTAAAACGGAGTTCCGGCCAAAGTCCGCCAACTGCCGTGAGGCAGTTTTTTTTTCATGTGCGGCTTGCCAACGGTAAGTTGGTGAGAATTGCCATCCCCTAGCCTGAATTTCAGACGGGCACCCTGTGAGATTTTACCAACACGGGCGACCGTTCACAGTGAAAAAACTGCCTCTCGAGTAGAAAATCTACACGAACAGCAGCAAAACCACCTCAAGAAGCAGCGCCCTCTGGCGCGCCACATGATGCCGCTTGCAGTGATTTTTCAGCACAGAACAAGCTCCGGCGCTAAAAATCAGCACGAGCAGTGCGATATGCCGATTTCTGCCCATTCATGGAACTCCACGGAATCTCGTGGAGTATTCATGTAACTCCACGGAGTGAAACTCCATGAGTTCCACACACCCCAAGTCAGAAGGTGACAACATTGAAGAAAACATTTTGGTATCTACAAGTCAAAAGTTCAGAGGAGGCTGTATTAGTCTCTAAACACACGCACTTTTAAGACCTAAACAGTTTTACAAATATACAGCAAATATACTTTGCGCTGACTTAGCAATCCAAGTGATATTCTGCATTTACACAGGTTTTGACCACCATCCGTACAAAAAAGGTTAACATACTGCATGTCTTAACATAATTTATCTGCAGGTTTATAAATCAGAGAACCATCCAACCCCGCAGGGAAATACAGTATTTCGAGAGTTGTCAAAATGGAAAGTAACTTGGATGCTCAGAAAAGAACTGACTTGCGGCTATGAACGGGTAAAGGCAGAGCAATAGAAAAATAGGTCCTCTATTTACCTGTCTACAGTATAAAAGGCACCACAAGTGAACATTTTCCAGCAATGCACCCACACATGAACACGCGTCCTTTGCTCGCAAGGCATTTGTTTAAGGGGCAGAGGGATTTTAACTCATTTTTTTTTAAACAAACCTCATAATGCTCAATGTTATAGAGTGCAACTTGTTTGTGGAACAGTGAGAGGAGAGGAGGAGAAGGATGATGTTTGAAATACGACTTGGAGCACCAAGATGGCAAATGCAATTCAATTTACGATCAAGCATCTGCTGCGTTTGCAAAGCTGTTGCCATCTGAAGCAGGACCTGACCTGGGAGAAGGGAGATCACCACAATACATGAGCCACTAAATTCATGTTACAGATAAGACGCCGGGTCTGGTGGCTCAGTGGACTAATGCATCCACTGCAGGGGCCTGTGTTCAACCTCATGGTCACAGGTTCAAATCCCGGCGGGTCCACTCAGCCTTTCATCCAACTGAGGTCGATAAAATGAGTACCATTGAGTTGGGTAACAATAAACATCTGTTTTGCAGCGTGAATCTTTCTGGATTCACTATGCTGTGCATTATTCCGCCATCTCGTGGTTGGGTCCGGATTCGTAGTCTTTTCTTTGTTTTTGTGTTTTTTTTTGTTTTTTTTTTGTTGGCCCAGGTGGGCGGCGACGCCCCACCATTTGGTGTCTTCGGTGACGTCGTCGCGCTTCCGGCGGAAGCTCCTACCCTTGGTAGCCATCTTCAGATTCTTTTTTCCGCCGTGGGGTCTGGATCGTTGCCGAGAAGTTCCAGAAATTTTGGACGAAGAATCTCGAAAAGTCGAAATATCATCACAGAGGATGGATTCCTGAGACACCGGACGACCGACACAAGTACCGGAGACAACAAGAAGGACGACGAGGTAGAAGGTCCACGACCGAAATCTCGACGCCTACAGAGAATGCGCTCACAGGGGGCTCCTGAGCGCGGTTATGGACAAGACTCCGTTCAAGTTTTGCAAAAACTGCCACCACAAGTACGCCCAAAAAGACCAGCACCCAGTCTGCAACCTCTGCTTGCCGCTTCGACCACATCAGCGAAGACTGCAACGCGTGCTCGGCGTTCACCCCGAAGACCCTCCGGGTGAGAGAGAGACAGAGAAGGGCGAACTACAACATGCAGGGCCAGGGACCAGCACCATCGCTCCGAGACCTGGGCCTCTCGAGCGGAGAGGAAGACAACATCGCTGAGGGACCAGAGGACTGCGCTGTCGTCGAGGTCCATAAGAAAACGTCGAAGGAGGTAAGGGAGTCGTCAACCCCAAAACACCAAAGCGACGCTCGAAAGAGTGAAGCCAGAACACCTAGCGACACTCCTAGAAGTGTAGCAAAGTCCTCGAAGGGAGCGTTGCCGCCGAAACCCTCGACGAAAGCAACAGCGTCCAACGACAAGCAGTCGAGCGGATCCTTTGACAAGGACTCACAATCGGCGAAAGCTTCCGAAAAAACAAAGGCGTCGAAGGTCACCTCCGAAAGGGAAGCCTCGGCACCGAGAAAGGAAAGCCCGGCGTCTGTTTCGACGACCGCGACCGCAAAGAGAAGCACTGCACCACTCTACGCCGAAAAGGCCCACGAGATGGTGAAAAAGAAGAGGAGGCTCGAGGCAGAGATGGCGAGCATCCTGCAACGGAAAAAAGACTTCGACGAGAAGATGAAGCAATACGCTATCCCATCGAAGCCAGCCCACGAGGCGCTCGAGGAGTTCGAAGCCGAATACATCGAGCCCCCGAGAACACCTGAACCACTCGAAGACCAGGACGAAGAAGACTACTACTTCGAGCCGAAGGCGAAGAAGAGATGCAGTCTTACCGGGACTCGGCGTCCTCGGAGGTACAAGACATAGACTGGCAAGACCTCGACGCAGAGTCACCAGAAGAAGGGGTAGACTCTTACCCCTCGAGGCCTTTCGCCGCCAGACGACATCGGAGTCTACAATGAGGTCGTCCAGAAAGCTGCAAAGACATATGGGGTCGAAATGCAGGAGGAAAAAACAAAGGCAGGTTTCCTCTTCGAAACCCTGCTCCCCTCAACAGACAAGGAGCCAATTCCTACCCATGTTGCCTGGCGTCCTCGACCAGGGAAGGGAGGCCTTCAGGGAACCGGTAGTCTGCAAGGCGGTTACACCTAGAAGCGAGAAGAAATATAAACATTCCACAAAAGACCCGGCGTACATCCAAGGGTCAGTACCAGCAGACTCCATTATCGCTGCAATGGCCAGAAAAAGGGCCGGTGTGCCCACCAACACAGGCCCACCTCCAGACAAGGAGAGCAAGCGAATAGACCTCACAGGACGAAAAGTGGAGCGGAACGCAGCCATACACTGGCACATCGCCAACTCCAACGCCCTCATCAGCAGGCATGCATACCAGCATTGGGCAGAAATGAGTCCGCTCATTAAACACCTGCCAGAAGAACACCAACAAAGGGCAAATTACCTAGCGGAGGAAGGCAAGGCCATCGCTAACACTTGCTTAAAGTCAGTTTTGGACGCAGCAGAGAACTCCAGCAGGCAAATGATGATAGGAGTAACTGAGAGGAGACACGCATGGCTCAGGATCTCCGGCTTCAAGCCAGAAGTACAGAGCAACATCATCAACACACCTTTCGACGGTGAGAAACTGTTTGGGGCAACAGTCGACAACAAGTTAACTCAACTGAAGACGGACAACGAAACTGCAAGGTCCATGGGAGCGCTGCAGTTCAGGGGGATGAGAAGAGGAAACCCCTCAAGGCGACCCAGTGGTAGAGGGGGCAATGCACCCACCACTTCACACCAATCACCCCAGCAAGGATATCAGGGGAACAACCAGGGCCAAAACCTGCAGGGACAACAGCAGCAGAATTGGCAGTACCAACCCAGAGGACGGTCCTTTCGAGGGCGCGGGTACGGACGGGGACAGGCCCGAAGAGGGGGCCAGCAGCCCACCTCAAAGTGACTCCAGACACAAACCACACCCTCCCCAGTTAACACCAAGGGAGAGGAGAAGTCCACAAAAGGACAAAATGAGGAACACACACATACAACAAATAACCACCGAGCATACGACACCGGTGGGAGGAAGAATAGGAAAATTCCTCACACAATGGAGGGAAATTACCACGGACAAGTGGATACTAAACACCATACAGCACGGGTACTGCATAGACCTCCAAAACACCCGCCGGGAAAAACCAAGACATCGGACAATACCCGCAAGGGAACTCGCCCTCCTCTGTCTAGAAGCAGAGGAGCTGCTACAAAAAGAGCAATAGAACTAGTCCCAATAAACGAAAGGAACAAGGGAGTATACTCAACATACTTCCTTGTGCCAAAGGTAGACGAAACACTAAGACCAATACTGGACCTCAGATTCCTGAACAAGTTCATAAAAACTCAAAAATTCAAAATGACTTCACTTCAGGAAGTAATACCCCAAATCCAAGAAGGGGATTACATGGCGACCTTAGACTTGAAAGATGCATATCTGCACATACCCGTCAACCACAAACGTCTATTAAGATTCGTGATAGGCCACGACCACTACCAGGTCACAGTGCTGGCCTTCGGACTAAAGTCCGCACCAAGGGTGTTCACAAAATGCCTAGCAGCAGCTGCAGCGCACCTTCGGAGAAAGAGCATACATGTATACCCCTACCTCGACGACTGGCTTGTGAAAGCAGGATCATACAAACTCTGCAAAGACCACATCGAACAAGTCATACAAACACTGTCCACACTAGGTTTCTCAATACACTGGGAGAAATCGTCAACAGAACCTCAGCAGATCAAAATATTCTTAGGGGCACTAATAGACAGCACCCAGTCCAAGGTGTTCCCCAGCGACAAGAGAACTATAGCGCTCCTGAGGGAAACACGTCATTACCGCAAGGGGCAAGTTCTGACAGTGAGGACGGTGAGCAGACTAATGGGAATGATGGCATCATGCATTCACCTTGTCCCACATATCAGACTGCACATGAGACCGTTCCAAGAATGGATACAGCAGCAGTGGTCACAAGCGACAGGGAGTTGGGAAGATCTAGTGGTTGTCACACACGCAGTGCAGCAAGAAATAGCTTGGTGGAAGGAAGAGAACATATTACAGGGGAAGCCATTCACACAGCCAACTCCAACAGTGACCATCACAACAGACGCCTCACAGCAGGGCTGGGGCGCACACATGGACAGACTCCGCGTCAGGGGGCTGTGGTCACAACAAGATGCAGTGAAACACATCAACTTCCTAGAACTAAAAACTGTGTTCTTAGCCTTAAAAGCCTTTCAAAAGCAGCTTTACGGGAAGCGAGTGCTGATACAAACAGACAACACAACAACCATGTTCTACATCAACAAACAGGGTGGAACACAGTCAACACCGCTATCAAGCCTGGCACAAGAGATCTGGAGATGGGCCATCCCTCTAAGGATAGACCTGCTGGCAATACACCTTCCAGGAATAGACAATGTGGAAGCAGACCGACTCAGCAGGCAGACGTCTGCATCCCACGAATGGGAACTCAACCAGCAGGATGGTGCAGCGGCTGTTCCAAAAGTGGGGAACACCACGGATAGACCTGTTTGCAACACTCCAGAATGCAAAATGCCAACATTACGCATCCAGACAACCGGACCAAAGGTCCCTAGGGAATGCTCTATGGATAAGTTGGTCGAACGAATTTGCATACGCTTTTCCCCCGATACCACTGTTACACAAGGTACTCAGCAAATGCAGGAGCAGCAGCATGACACTGATATTGGTGGCATCTCAGTGGGCCAGACAATCATGGTTCTCACAGATAATGGAAATGGCGCAGGAACCAGCACACAGGTTCAGCAGAAGGAAAGACCTCCTCACAATGCAAGACGGAAAAGTGCTCCACCCAGAACCAGACAGCCTCAGCCTAGCAGCATGGCTCCTGAGGACCTAGAATTCGCACACCTCAAGCTACCTCCAAGCACCATGGCAGTACTCAGAGAAGCAAGGAGACCCACTACAAGAAAATGCTACATTGCAAAGTGGAAAAGGTTCTCGCAATGGTGCATTACAGAGGGACTGCAACGAAAAGTCACAAAAGAATCAACAGTACTGCAATACTTAACACACCTACTACAAAGCGGGCTGAGCTACTCGTCACTAAGGGTTCACCTAGCAGCCATAGTGGCCTACACCAGGGAGAAGCGGTGAAAAGCTTCTTCACCTCCCAAGTGGTCAAAAGATTCCTGGAAGGGGCTAAAAGAATAGCCCCCCCTAAAAGGATGCCAGCCCCAAGCTGGAACCTCAACACTGTACTGACACAGTTGATGAAATCACCATTTGAACCCATACACAAGATCACACTGCACATCCTCCCACTAAAAACGGCATTCTTAGTGGCTATCACGTCACTGCGAAGAGTCAGTGAACTACAGGCTCTCACACTACAAGAGCCCTACTTGCAAATACACAAGGACAGAATTGTCATGAGGACGGACCCACACTTCCTGCCAAAGGTGGTGTCGCGGTTCCATATCAATCAAACAATACAGATACCAAGTTTCTTCCAGAAACCTTCAACGCCCTCAGAAAAGGCGCTACACACGCTGGACGCCAGAAGGGCAGTAATGCACTACATAGAAAGGACGAAGGAATGCAGGAAAACAAAACAACTCTTCGTTTCCTTCGCAAGCAGTTTCCTGGGACGACCAGTAACAAAAATACCATTGCACGGTGGATTGCACAAGCAATACAACTCTGCCACAAGCAGGCAGGACAAGAATTACAAGGAGCCGCCCAGGCTCACTCAACAAGGAAAAGGGAGCAACGGTTACGTTCCTAGCGAACACACCTATACAAGACATTTGCCAAGCGGCAACATGGTCTTCCGTGCACACGTTCACCAAACACTACTGTGTTGATATCCAAATGAACAAAGAGGCACAAGTAGGACAGAAGGTCTTACAGCACATTTTCAGCAACCAATGCTCATCTTCCACCCAACCACCGCAATAACAAAACCGCTACTAAGTCTATGCACAGCATAGTGAATCCAGAAAGATTCACGCTGCAAAACGAATAGTTTCTTACCTGTCGGTGTAGTTTTGCAGCTTGAAGACTTTCTGGATTCACTAGCGATCCCACCCGCCTCCGCCAGGAAGATAACATAGGAGGTTAAGGGTACAACTAGACTACATACAGGGTTTAGAGGGATCAAAGAATAATTGAAGGATAAAAGGTGAAAGACATAGACAACAAAAAACTGTAAGAGGAAAAGAAAAAAGAATCCGAAGATGGCTACCAAGGGTGGGAGCTTCGCCGGAAGCGCGACGACGTCACCGAAGACACCAAATGGTGGGGCGTCGCCGCCCACCTGGGCCAACAACAAAAAAAAACCACAAAAACAAAGAAAAGACTACGAATCCGGACCCAACCACGAGATGGCGGAATAATGCACAGCATAGTGAATCCAGAAGGTCTTCAAGCTGCAAAACTACACCGACAGGTAAGAAACTATTCGTTATTCAGCGCCAAGATGCCCCGTTAGGGGTGAACGTGCGCTTTACAAATACACATGTTATGTTATGTTATGCAAACATTAGCATGGAGGTTCGGAAATTTGTAGGAGTTAATGAATAGCTGATCCACCTCTGTACTCAACATGTATTCCATTTTCTCGAGACATGTTTGTCACACTTTACCATGAAGACCTCCTGTTTAGGGGTACTTGGTCCTATACTTTTACAAACCACCTACACTAGTGTCATTAGTTTACTATGTGGTTAATATTGCAAAATGTACTATGGGCTTAAAAACAGATAAAACACTGACAGAAACTGCTTTTATTGATGACAAGTAAAAAAGTGAAATGTTACTAACAGAAAAAGAAAAATATATAAATGGTCGAAGAGAAGTAGCATCAACAACTGGGAATAACGAAACCAGTTAAGCCACTCGCTCTTCTGACACTGCATCTGGCATTCATATATGTAAGGACTCAAACAGATCTCAAGATGTTCATGACTCAACTGTTCATTAATCGGTAAGGCATAGACCATTTCCTAACAAAAAGCCAAAATTAATTTCCTTAAATTTATGTAGACCTTCTTCAAAAATAGAACACATGCTACAGGAATTTATTTCATGATCAAAGAAGGGGGTTGGAATTTCTCATAGGCTTGCCAACATGACCCTGCCCATAAACATACCAGAAACCAGGTACAGATCAAAACTTAAAATTTCTAAAGTTTTCTAAAAAAAAATCCCAGTGATTGTCAAAAGGGCCTCATTACAGAATTCACAAATAGGAGGACCAGTAGTGATAATGTGTACCAAGGTGGACTAGCAGCAGTAGCGGCTCTTGTGCTGAACAAGCGGTGAGGCGAGCGGAGGGGTAGGCGGGGCATAGGGGTCGCGGGGGAATTAAAAAAAGCAATATTTTTTTTTTTTTTAAACTTACCTGCAGCCAGCTGCGCCGCGCTCTTCTGCTCCTCTTCTCCAGGCTGCACAAGCTCCCAGAATGCCCTGCTTCCAATTCTGAAGCTGCGCTAGCGCATGAGAGCCGCTTCAGGATTGGCCTGAGTGCCCTCCATTTGCACTCCAGGACAGACTCTGAGTCTATGCCTGCTCTCTCTCCGACCCAGCTGCGCTGCTGGATTGGAGAGAGCTTTCCCTGCAGATGACGGTTTGGCTGGCCTGAGACGGCCGGCCAAACTGTCATGCGCAGTGAAGTGAGTGCAACTACCACTCCCCTCAGAGCCCGTCACCCCCCAGGCCCCGCCCCCAAGACTCGGCAGGAAAGGAAAAATAAAACGAGTGTTTATTATGGTTTTATTTTCCCTTTCCTGCTGTTTTTTCCTGCAGTTTCTTTTTGGGGGGGATGCTCCTCCGCCATAGCGGAGGAGCCGCCGCTGACTAGCAGTAGCAGCCTTCATAGTATAAAAATTGAAGTGACATATCTCAGTGGAGCATGATACAACAGGTATGTAGTAATAAAGGAGTGCTGTATGTGGAAATTATCCAGCATCCACTCACAACCAAAGCCACAGACCATAATGGATATGTAACACCCATGTCAGCCAGAGCATTGACCACAAAGACTTGAATATTTACCAACTAGGTGCGTTCCTAAGAAAGCATCCACAAAAGATAGAGGAACCTTATGGGGCCAATTCACAAGGACATTTATAATTACGTGAAGCTCCACCCCAGGCGCACTACTTCACCTACTCATAAAGGAGGTTGTGAAATGGCCACGAAATGTCCAGCTCCTCATCAGCAAAAAATGCAAAAACAGAAATTTCTATTAATGCCAGCTGTGTATGAATACTCACCGAATATTTGCTATATGAGTACTACTTCAAACGCACATAAATGCCTTTGTAAATGGCACCATCGTATAAAAGTTGATAATGGAGGACTCTTGGGACCTACCATGTAACTAGTTGAAGAAATGAATCCATTGGCATAGATACTGTCCCTTCCATTTTTCAAAGGATTTCACTAAGTCATAATGTTTAACGTCTCCAAACCTGAGTATTAAAAGTGTTTCGCTCTTACTTCGAACGCATCCTCTTTAGTTAGAAAACTCTAATTATTCTGCCGGTTCAAAGTACAAATGGGGCATCGAGGAGTTTCACGTTTGTGGCGGACACTCAGCCTCGTGTGAATAACGGGTTGCCTAGTAGCTGTTTTATTATCGTGGCTTACATTTAAACAGCCGGTGGTTACAGCTGGACTGTTTCCGGGAGGAGAGGGGGCGCGGAGAAAAGGCTTCTACAACCATAAATGCAGGGATTTGCATTACTTTCTTGCTGGCAAGCGTCATGTGTAAAATTGCTTCATATGCTTACCACCAATATTTGCAAAGGACTCCGGCCCTACAAGCATGCCTTCAAACATTCGCTCTGCTTTTCTTAATTTAAGGTTGGGCTCGAGAGCGCCAGTCAGCAACGGAGGATCATGCAAGCTGAAACAACAAACAAAATAAAGCAGAAATATTACACGAGCAAAAACACACAGCTTAATTAAATAATAGCTCAACTAAAAATTGTAATCATCTTTCAGTTTGAGATTCCGTCAGTCGGCCGAATTTGCTGGAGCTCTTTTTCAGTGATAAATTCAAGTCACAACATTTCAAATACTCAATTAAATATAACTTCATGAAGTAATTCGTTTGCTACTAGTCGGTGTTTACAGCGGGAAAATTAAATTAATCGTCTTAAATATCTTGAGGGGAAATTATCAACACCAAACTTTAGAAACGATATTTCAGCACGGCAGTAGGTGGTGCTGCGGGATTTTAAAACACAAACATTTATATTGTAAGTCACTCGAATTTGAAATGCAATACAGTGTCACTGAAGAGATCAAGGTAATTGTTCCAGACCACTTTATTCATCCACCTCAAAGAAATTTGGACCGTACTGTAAATAAGACTAGGATTTAAATAGAGCATTGCTAAACAGTGCCTCATAAATACTGCAAAATAGATGATAACCAAATTAATCGTGTTGTTTGTTTACAGTAAATAGGCTTTCACCAATTTTCAATCACAAAAAAGATACAGCAGCAGGGCGGGCAGAGGCGCTGGAAGTTGGGGTGCTGCAACACCCACAGAAATAATCATGCTGGAGTCCAGAAGGTTAATGAGCAATTAAGATGCCTTTAAATATTGTGTTTACCTTGTCTCATTTGCTGCGCGTTCAAAGGCAACAGTCAAACATCAGTCTATATCTTCTGACAAATTGCTGCTTATTCGGAAACTCAGTGTACTTTTATTTCTCTGACTGCAAAGTGAGAGGATTTTGTAAAAGTGATCTAGGTGAGAATCCTGCTGTGGTACAGGAAAAGAAAGAAAAGGCTGTAGAACGTCAGTGTTTTTCTAACACACAGCAATGTTTAAATATTGGAAAATTAACTGAAGTGTGATGGAAACAAAGATTTTAATAGGATCAAACAAATCAAGGCACTTTATTTGGTGATGCGCAACAGATAAATATTCACTGAAACCCATTTTCACACATTATCGTTTTTGTGGTGTATGGTTTTACCAGTAAAACTGTATGTCTATGCAAATTTAGTGGACATTTCAACAGAAAATGTGCTGTCTGTAAATGAACGTGTGCTACCACACCAGTGCTCCAAAGTGCACCATCAGCTACATACCACACCCTTACCACTCTCCAACTGAATGGGCATGGCACATTTGCTGCACTTTTTTTTTTTTTTTTTTTAATACTGCTTAGATCTTTCACAATCCCTATGACTCCTTCAGGGATGTAACATTAATGCGAGCACTACCACTCTAAAAATTGTTCCCGCACCACTGACGGTGGGATGCTCTGTAGCACAACATACACCCAAAGCACATATAGCTCTGGCACCAACGCACACATTTTTTATTTTCCACTCTTTCTCCGTCACCCTGACTTCCAGCCTCATTCAAGGACGAGGAGGAGCCGCGGAGAAAGAGAGGATGAGAGTAGTCGCGATTGTGGATAAAGGATCCAAGTGTGATGGTATGCGAGGTGTGATGGAGTAATTAAGTCTCTGTATTGGTAAGAAGGTGTGTGATGGTGCACTGTACGAGTATCTTGATATCTTTGTGACTGTGTATTATGGTGTATTTGATAGTGTGTTGTCTAAGGTGTGTGATGTGTGTATTGATAGTGTGTTGTTGAGGCGTGTGATGTGTGTATTGGGCTGATGGCTTGTATTAAATGGTGTTTGCGAACTGGGGTGTAGATGTGCACGTGGAATGGTATGATGATGATCTATTGGTACGCATCAATGTGTATGCATATTACCTGCAACATCCAGCATGAAGTTATAGTTAAGTAAGGGTTTCCATGAAAATAAATGTTTGCCTTAATAAATTAGGCAGCTACTGATGAATCTGAACCAAACTTTCTAAAGAACATGTCTATCAGATTTGGGTTCAATACACATTTCATGTATATCAGTCAATGGGGGAATTAAAAGGAGGTCAAAGAATAACCATTCCTTTACAAATAAATTATACAAGTCTATTTGATTGGGCTGCTCCAGATGTGGTTCAACTGCAGGTCCGCGAGTATCTTTTTCACATGTAACAGCAATCTTGCTTCTCCGTGCCTCCCACATGTGGACAATTCTAGAATTGTTAGCAGGTAAGGTGCATCTTGCAAATTGCTATTTGCGCGTACTCAATAGAGTATTGGTTGCAGAGAAATTATATCAGAGATATGTTTGACTCCTAGTTCTAAGAACAATGGTATTACTGGGGTACCTGGTCCTACCCTCAGAAATGTGTTGTCAATCATTGCAAATCACAGGTATTCCTATAGCCCCAAAGTTCTGACCTATAAATAACACCTGCATCTGCCTTCTGCTTGTAGACTTGTAAGACTCAGCTAACTGACTCGCCCCTGCCTTGCTCATCAATCCGAGTACAGCATTTGAACTTTGAATCAAAACTATACTTGCCTTTTTTACCTGTTCTAATTTATGCTTAGATAATCAAATATAGACAGTCTATTGCTTCCCCCTAGAGTGACACGCAAGCGTCTTTTTACTTTTGGGTCTGGCGGATAGCACGGGCTTGGCTTTCCATTCATATTCATGATCAAATTCTTCTCTACGCAGTGTTTGGAGAATCTCCCCTATGCCATATGCAGCACATTTTCCGTGTAGTCTAATACAGCATCTTTTGCTTAGAGAAGAACTTGCATTTTTACATTTGCTGTATTCAGTACAATCGACATCGGCCTCTAGTAGATACTCTCATAGCGTTAAAAAAAAAAGAGAGAACAGGTCTGATGCCTAGATGTAGCCCTGCCGTAGTCCTTAAATGTTTCTGAAATCAAATCATTGGTACACTCGCCACGTGGGTGGTACCAGGCTTTTGAAGCATGGTTGGTGTACACAATGTTCATGGTTGAAATAAGTGCCAGTTCTACGTTTAACTTTTCTAGTGAAGACCACAATTTTGCCCGATTAAACGAATCAAATACCAATTTTAGGTCAATAAAGGTCAGGTACATAGGGACTTCCTTAACTTTAATATATGTATGGCAGATCATAAACAGTTGTGCAGTTTGGGCTTGGTTGACTGTGTTTTAGACCTAAACCCAGCTTGTACATCTAGTAGAATATTTTTACTTTCTATCCAGCTTTGGAGGCAATTTAGGCAAAACTTCCCAAATACTTTTCCTGCCCATTCCAACAATGAAATTGACCTATAGTTAGATGGGTCCCTCCAAGTGACCTTCTTATGTAGAGGGACCAGGACCACCGAGGTCCAATATTGTGGAACTGAACTGTCAGTGGTGCATTGTATTCCTTGGTCAATATACCATACCAGAGTTGGCCTGGGGCTTTATTTAGTTTCATGCCCATCATGCTTTCTACCTCAGGTGCCAAATGGTCATACTATTGCTGGCCCTTCTACGATCATTCACACTAATCACTCTATCTTCTAAATGAATATCTTGTTCTTCCCCCATCATAAATGGCACCTGAAATTACTAATCCAATCATTTGCCCTAATATAATTGCCATATCTATTTTCTGTAACACTAATAGAGTTTGTGAAAAATTCCCAACATTTTCTTGAGTCTTTCCTGGTAGTGGCAGCTTTAGATCACCCCATAGCTTTTGCTGAGTGTCTAATTATTTTTTAACAAGCATTAGTATTCTTTCCTGAGCCACTGGAAGTGGAATGCCTTTATTTATTTATATATATATAGCGCCTGAATTGACCCCCGAAGGGGTATCTCTGCGCTTCGGACAGGCAACAAGAAAAGCTGATGAACAGAATCAGAATCAAAATCAGAATAGGATGGTCTTAAGGTGCTTTCTGAATTGGAGATGGTCAGGGCATTGTCTCAAGTAAATAAGGAGCTGATTCCAGTAAAGAGGGCCAAGGTGGGAGAGTGCCTTCCCACCCAGCCTGGCTTTCCTGACTCGGGGGACCACAAGAAGGGATTTGGTTCCTGAGCGGAGGGACCTGGAGGGCGTGTACGGCGAGAATTTACCGGCAAGCTAAGCGGGGCCGAGGTTGTATAGGGCTTTGTGAACAGTACAGGAAACTTTAAACTTAACCCGCTCGCGTACAGGCAGCCAATGGAGCTGACGGAGAAGAGAGCGGGAAGCGGTCCTGGGGGGGGGGGGGTGTTCAAGACCAGTTGCGCCGCGGTGTTCTGGACCACCTGCAATCTACAAAGCGAGGACTCATTGGCTGAGACCAAGAGGCCATTGCAATAGTCCAGACGGCTCAGTATAAGTGCCTGCGTCAGGGTTTTCCGAGTTGAATCAGGAAGCAGGGGAAAAACTCGGCGTAAAAGGCCCAGCGTATGAAAGCAGGAGCCAGCTGTCTGAGCAGCGTGCTCCTTCAAGGTGAGAGCCTGGTCCAGGCGGATGCCTAGGTTCTTAACAAGGGACTTGAGGGCGGGGGGAGCACCAAGGTCCACCGGCCACCATTCAGGAGTCCACAGTAAGGGGGCCTCTCCGAAGAGCAAGATCTCAGTCTTCCCGACATTGAATTGGAGGAAATTACATCTCATCCAATTGGAAATAGCCCTCATACCAGAGGAGAAGGCCGACTGAACAGATGGGGTGAATTTGCTAAAAGGAAATAGCAGCTGCGTATCGTCGGCGTATGAAATAGGAATGAAACCACAGGTCCTAAGGAGATTGGCCAAGGGAGCAACATAGATATTAAACAAGATGGGGCTCAAACAGGAGCCTGAGCTACTCCCTTGGTCAGTTTCATAGACGCCAAACGGTAAGGGCCGAGAATGATGGTCTGGGAACGGGAGGATAGAAAGCTCGTCATCCACTGGAGGGCAGAGTCTCTGGGTCCAATCTCCTCAGCAATATCTGATGTGAGACTTTGTCAAACGCGGCAGAAAGGTCCAACAGAACCAGAATCGTAGATTGGCCCCTGTCTAAGGTCATCCTGATGTTATCCGTGACCGCTAGCAGGGCTGATTCTGTGCTGTATTTGGGCCTAAAGCCTGACTGGGAAGAATCTAGGCTGTCAGTAAGTTCGACATGGTCAGACAGATGTTTGTTGATGTGCTTTTCTAGTAGTTTGCTCAGGAGGGGGAGTAACGAGATGGGACGGAGATTGGAGTGATCAGCCAGGGGAACTTTGGTGTTCTTGCGGACAGGCATAACCTGTGCTGCTTTCCATTCCAAAGGAAGGCGACCCTCTCTCATGGAAAGATTGAGAAGAAACTCTATGGATGGAGACAGTTGACAGGACAGGGAGGCTGCGATTTTGGCCGGAATAATATCTAGGGGGGAGCCAGATTTTACTGTACGAAGCAATGCTTCTACATCTACCGAGGTCAGAGGGGGGAACTCTCTAACAACTGGGGGTTTGCATGTTCTGGCGGGTCGGATGCCATAGCGACCGGAGGCTGGCTCCCTGACGAGACAATCTTGTCGTAGATAAGCTCTATTTTCTGCGAAAAATGTTGTGCGATGTCATTGCAGAGAGTTGTAAGGGGGCCTCTAGATTATCACAGGCCTTGGGATTGGTGAAGGACTGAAGGATTCGGTAGAGGGTTTTGGGAGCATTTCCAGCCTGGGCTAACTGAGATGCGATGTGAGCTTTCCGTGCGGCCTTTATGTTTTTGTGGTAGCCAGAGAGAGTGACCTTAAATCTGTCTTTGTCGCTCTCATCATGGGTGCTACGCCAACGTCTTTCTTGTTTTTTGCATTGTTGTTTTTGAGCTCGGAGCTCAGGGGAAAACCAAGCTGTCTGGGGACGCTTAGAAGAGTTGGGGAGTGATTTCAATGGTGCAAGCTGGTCTATGGCGCAGGTGACAGCAGAATTATATTTAGCTAGAGCATCCTCTATATGGTCAGGTTCAACATCCTAAGGTGCCAAGAAGGAGGGTTGGAAACGCTCCGCAGAGATTTTTTTCCATTGTCTGCGAGTGTAGTGAGTGACAAGCCTGGGGCCATTCGCCTCCCTGGGACCCTGGATGAGGAATTTGATGGATGCATGATCTGACCATATCAACGGCTGGGGAGGTTCACACAAAATGCTAGAAGAATTAGAAACAATGATATTCAGTGTGTGACCTGCTGTGTGTGTTGGACCTTCGTTGAGCTTAACTAGGCCCAGGAGGGCAAGGTCTGCCAAGAGCGTCAGTGCATCGGTATTGGTGGTACATTCACTGTGAACATTAAAATCTCCCAACAATAAAAATTGTTGGTCGAGATCACATGGGGAGCTATTAATTCAGTAAGTTGGAGTGGAATTCAGCCAAAGGGCCCGGGGCCGATAGACTAAGGCCCCCTTCCAACTGAGTTGCGAAAGAAGGTCTATCCGAAAGACCAGAATTTCAATATTAGCGTTGCATCGCTGCTCCAGTGCGGTGACTTTGATGCTGTCCTTATGTATTATAGCTATCCCGCCCCCCACCTTAGGCTGTCTGTCCATTCTTATAATCCTGTAACCGTCAGGCAGGGCTATCGTAATGGCAGGAGTAGAGTGGTGCTTAAGCCACGTTTCTGTCAAGAAACCAAAATCCGGCTTCATGGAGGAAAGGAGATCCCATACCTCGATTGGGTGCTTAGGCAGGGATCCAACATTGCATAGCACACTTTTCCACCCCGGTTTGGAATTGTCGGAAGGTTTCACTGAGTCATTGATAGGAAAGGTGGCGTGTGTAGAAAGGGGGGGGACGTTTGCTATGGAGAGAGCAACGGGGTTCCTCATAGGTGGGATCCGCCTCTATAGGAGTACCTTGATACCGGCAGGCTCGACAGGAAAAAGGGCCCTCTAAGGTTGGCCAAGTCCCAGGCCGGAAGGGAGGCAAGGGGTCTGTTATCAGATCTAACAGCTCCCTGCTGGAATAGGACAGGAGGGGGATCATGCCCAAGTCGGAGGGGGATCATGCCCAAGTCGGGGGTGGATCGGCCAGGGTCCCTGGCTCCTGGCGACGTCAGGGCGCGGACGGGCGCAGACGGGCTTGCCTTTGGCGCGCCCGCTGCGCACGTCCGCTGCGCGTCTGGTGAAGCATCCGGTTTTGTAGAGGGGGTTGAGGCCGCTAGAACGCCAACCTCCCTCGCAACCGGAAGTGAGTCAAGTCTCCCTCCACTCAAACGAGAAAATCTCGCGGTGGACCGGGGAGAGATGACCTCCGATGTACAGTGCCAGTAAACCAAAATTAATGTGCAGCAAGAGGGTGAAGTATTTTTAAAAAGCCTGGGGTTCAGGAATTAAAATATATATTGGAACTGTGCAAACAGCGCAATAGTAAAATCATTCAAAGTAAGCTCTCGTTACAAGAAGCGTCAGCTTTACCTGCGTGCGTCCGGGGTTTTGTGGCACAATCTCAATGCAGCAGAGAAAGTATTTTTTTTTTTGACCACCAACATTCCATATTGTACCAATTACAGTTGGTCTAACTTGAATTTCATCCTATTTGCTTTAATTGGGGCAGACCATATTAGCTTTATTTCTGTAGCCATAATTTTAAATATGTCAATGTTTTTTTCTTCGCCACAACTGATGGTCATGATTAGATCTGTACAGTTCGACAAACCGTGATCTATCTGGGGGTTTCTGTCCATTTTTCATAGTCCCATCTCACAGCTCCCCCACCACTGCCTGGTTATATCACAATATCATTGATAATGTGGTTGTTCATCTTAAATTCCCCTAGGATATTATCATCTAAAATAAGACTTGCTACTAAGAGATCATGGCCACTCTCAACCCTTTGCATGATTTCCATATCTATAACCCATATACAAGCCTCTATAAAAGTCAACAAATGGGCTATAAGTGAGGATCTTGTGCCACAAATAAGAGTCTCTTTTTGCTGGCAAGTTAGAAGGTGTCTGTGCATCCATTAAGGATACCCAACAGATTAAGGGAAGTGAGGCAAACGTCTCCCTTATTTGCTGACTTTTCCCCCAGTTTAACATTGGCTTCGAATACCCCTGTGCATGTCCTCCTCTGCCACCTTTCTGTTCATAATATCGGTAGGCGGAAATGCATTAGTCTCCACAAATAATCTCTATATGCAAGTCATTTGAAGGTAAGAATGCTTGGGGTTATTCCAGATGACTTACTAACGCTTCCCAAGATTTTTTAGTTGATACCAACAATGTTTAGGGACAATTTTCTTTCACAGCCTGATTTCACCTTTACTTCATCGCCTACTTTTGGTGGTGCATTCCATTACTGTTCTAGACATGGTTTGGCTGATGCTAAATATTCCACGGTTTCTTCTTGTACTCCTCTATTCTCTTACCGTTGTCCAAGGCTGCTAGTAACTGTGGCCATTTTGATCCATGATCTGGATCTTCACCCTTGCATGAGGTATCAAAGAAGCTGACTTTTCTAAAATTAACCATTTATGTGATGATTAAGCTGTTAAACACTCCTTGCCTTTGAACTGTTGGCTGAAGGACTTGCGCCTGATTCAGTGTTGTAGTGTCCCTCCATTTGATCATACTTTTTGCAGAGTATTGTGGCTGCACGGAGGTCTTTTGCAGTTTTTGGCCATTTTGATGCACAGCAACACATCTAAGCCCATGATTCTCAGACGACCCACATTTTATTTCTGTTGACTTTAAATTTCTGCCAACTCCCTCTGTTTTTTTCCAAATTTACGCTTTTAATACCTTATGATATTATTAATCTCAATTGGGGAATAGTATAAGATGTGCTGAGGAGATGTGATCTGGTCAAAGATTTAACTATGTCAATATCCGGGAGCAGATCAATATACTTGTAACTGCATATCCTAGTATTATTGCTCTCCTTTTATTCATGACGGACTACTCTTTGAGTTGTTTCCACATCTTTGATTTTGGCCAGAAAGACTTTGGCTGCTGCATTGAGCGGATGATTCTTGGCCTGGTTAGTCTCGGAAACAATGAACTTGCACTGTAGCAGCCCTTTGTTGGGTTGTGGCCATCTCCTCAGGTGTGACTACAACAATAGCCTAAAAGTCATCCGTACCCAACTTGTTCTTAATATCTGAGTATTTGTGTACTTCAACCTAAGGTTTTTTGACATTTTTGCTCTTCCCTTTTTTTTATATTTCTAATACCGCGCCGTTAGTATTAGTGCATTTACTAGCAGTTTGGTAAGCCTTTCTGCTCTTTGTGAAGATTTGGTAGACTGACTGTAACTGGTTGTTCATCATCCTCCGGTAATTCTGGATCTCTTGCCGCTAGCCCCTCTTTGCACTATGGGATTGATATGCGATTCTGGAAAAAAAAAAAAAGTTGTTAGATTATCATATTTAGTTTTTTCTGTTCTGTGTGCCTTTCTTCTTTTGGGACTAATGTTGATTGCATCAGTTGCTTCCTCTTTGCGCAATTAACGGCTGTTGCTTGTTTTTTGCCCAGTTCATTTTCTTCATCAGCGTTTTCAGTAAGAAAGTCTTTCTCAATTACGGCAATTGGAATATGACAATTGGTGTGTGCCGAGGTGCACTTTTAATTGAAATATTTTCTGTGGCTTAGAGCAGAAGTATTTGGTGATGCTAGCATTAATGTTCAGTCCGAGTACCCACAGTTTTCTTTCGCTTTTTGCTCATCTCATTGGTCCTTGCTTTTGTTTGTGATATTGCGGACAGTTGTGATAAGATGTGCTCGGACCCTCCCAATGACTTCTCTTATAGTAGGAATTCAAAATTCTTTTGAGCGATTGCAAAGCTCCAGAGAAGAAAAATCCTAGTTTGTAGATTTTCCTGGAGAAAAAATTAGTATATTTGTTCTTGCAAAGCATGCTTACGACAATCTCCTGACAGCAAGTATTAGCAGTCATTTCCTGCAGATGCCTTATGTAGTTTAGACTGGGGATGTACTTGACTTCTATGTCAGGACCAGAGGCGAGGATTATGCAGTGCTTAATTTGTAAAAAAAATAAGTGCTGGGGCCTTCGTCAGATGGCCACCGCAGTTTGCACCACACATCGCCACTGTACTTACACAACTATTAACCATCACACTGAAGTGTGACAATTCAGACTGTTTGAGGCCGACAAAGCTTTAAGAATTGCTTGGGTGGCAGGTATTAGTTGTTTTTAAGGTATAGTGAATTAAGAGAAAACTGCATTTTCTGCTCATCTTAAAATTACACAAACAGCGCCACCATGTGGCAGCTGTCATAAGTGCAGGTTCAGGCAATTAAGTGCCGGTGCCGAATATTGAGTGCCAGTGCGGCTCAAATTAAGCACTGGGATTATGCTGTACTTTCTTCACTTTTATTATTACAGCAGCCATGTTAACAACCAAGAAAGACTTAATCTCCCCATACGCCCTCGGAAAAAGTCATCAGTAAACCAATGTCCAATCAACAAGTAAGAGATACTTTGATAATCCTTCATCCCTGTTGCTGCCTCCACTTTCTTCACTGCTCCAGCAGCCGAGATAATTACCTCCGGCCTCTGGGCCACTTCTTTATTTTATTTATTTAATGCAATTTTATATAGCGCGGACTCTACCCAAAGGTGTCGGAGCACTTCACAATAGAACCAAGTACGTTACATGAGGAAATTTACATACTTACACGTTACAGATACAAACGAGATAGATGAAAAAGTAAAATAACAATAGGTGGCAGTCACACAAAAATCAAAATCACAATAGGATTAGGATCGTACAGTCATAGATTACATATTTACAACATTGTAAGAACTTCCTTGAGGGATGTGAAAAGGGATGTATTAATTCTGGAAGTGTCTTTGGAAGAGAAGAGATTTGAGGTCAGTTTTGAAAGTCCGGGTAGAGGTGGTGGTACGGAGTAGTGGAGGAAGCGAGTTCCAGATTCTGACCGCATTGTCTGAAAAGGATTGAGCCATTGATCTTTCCCTTTTGAAGGTGGGGGGCTCATGCAGTAATTTTTTCCGTATTACGTGAAGGTCTAGAGCCTCCAGAGATTTTAAGTTTATTTGCCAGGTATCGAGGGGAGGAAGTGTGTAAGGCTTTGTGGGTGATACAGGCAGTCTTGTAGATTGATCTTGCTTCGATGGGAAGCCATTGAAGAGAAAACAGTATGGTTGTGATGTGATCACTTCTTTTGGCCCCAAAGACAAAACGAGCCACTGAATGAAGTACGGATTTGAGAGGGGAAAGGTGGAATTTGGGGAGGCCAGCAAGCAGAGAATTGCAATAGTCCAATCTAGAGCGAACCAGAGATTGGACCAAGGTTTTTAGGTCTTGCTCCGGAAAGAAACGTTGAATCCCCCAGAGAAGGCGCAGTTGGTAACGTGCATTCTTTGCAATGGAATTGATGTGGGAGTGTAGATTGAGCCTTTTGTCAAGTATGACACCAAGGGATTTAGCGCTGTCGACAACAATAGGTTTGTTGTTCAGTAAGTTTAGTTTATTCATCCAAGATTGAACAGGAGGAGGAGAGAGTGAGGTAGAGAGGAGGAGGAATTCAGTATTGGAAGGATTCAGAATGAGTTGATGAGCTAACATCCAGTTTTGAATAGAGTTGAGAGTAGAGTTGAGGATTGAGATGTCGTGTGAGGAAGACACCTTAAGGTAGATTTGGGTGTCATCAGCATAGAGGTGGTAAAGTATCCCAGATTTCCTTAAGAGATATCCCAAAGGTTTCAAATAAAGATTGAACAAAGTGGGTGCGAGTATAGATCCTTGAGGGACGCCCTGACCTACCGCCATTGAAGACGAAAGGCTGTTCACTATTTTAATCACTTGAGATCTGTCCAAGAGGAAAGAAGCAAACCATTTAAGCACTGTGCCTTCCACGCCCATTCTCTGTTTTAAAGTGTTTAGGAGAGTGTTGTGATTATCAGTGTCAAAGGCTGTAGAAAGGTCTAGAAGTATCAGAAGACAAGACTCCCCCGAGTCAAGTGCACGCAGGGCATCGTCGATCACTTGCAGCAGGGCTGTTTCAGTGCTGCAGTCTTGCATGAAACCAGATTGGAATTCGTCGAGAAGATTGTCATCCTTAATATGTAGGGAAAGTTGTTACGCTACACATATTTCTGTGATTTTCGCAAGAAAAGGGAGGTTGGTGATGGGGCGGAAGTTGTTGAGGTCATTCGCATCAGCGGAGGGTTTTTTAAGAAGTGGGGTAACCGGTCCCGTTTTAAGAGCAACAGGAAGGGAGCCTTGGCTGAGGAAGAGGTTAACCAGACTGGTCCAATAGGAAAGAGTGTGGGAGTAGAAGTCAATGGCGATGTCATTAGGGATGGGGTCGGAAGAATGGTTAGAGGGTTTTGTTTCAAGAATGCATTTGAGGAAAGCATCTTCAGAGATGACGTCAAAGTTCTGCCAAGTGACTAAGGATTTGCGCTCCTCTAGGGGGGTAGGGTGAATGACCTGATCCACCAGTGATTTCACTTTTTCATCAAAGAATATAGCGAATTCTGCTGCTTTCTTTGGAGGATCGTCAGGCTTGAAGGTTGAGGGAGAGATGTTTGTATTCTTGATGAGGTCAAATAGTTTTTTGGGTCTGTTTTTGGCTGAGTCGAGGAGGGTTCTGAAGTGTGACGCCTTTTCATGGAAGATGTGTTTGTGGTATTTTGATCTTGCGGAGCGCAGAATAGAGAGATTAGTGGTGGATGGTGATTGTCTCCATTGTTTCTCCAGGAGTCTCAGGTTCTTCCTTTCTGCATAAAGGGATTTATTGAACCATGGAGCAGAAGGAATAGGCCTTTTCTTTTTGCTTTGAAGTGGAGCAACATTATCAATTTCGACTGCAAGGCTGGAGAGGCATTGGGAGATAAGATTGTTGACATCCGAATTAGGGTCTAACATTGGAAGAGATAGCATAGCAGAATCGCAAAGAATGTCAAGGTCAATGTTTTTGGTGTTAGGGAGCCAGGTAGTAGTCCTTTTAGGTTGGCCAAGAGTTACAGAGTGAGAAAGGTGAAGAGCGAAGGGGATGAGGAAGTGGTCGGACCAGTCAACTGGAATAGGGACAGCAATAGTTAGCAAATCCGCTTTGGATATACCAAGGTCAAGAATTGAGCCCTTCGAGTGTGTTGGTTCCGTGCAGTGTTGGATAAGATCATTAACTGAGAGAAAAGTGGCAAGCCTATTGGCAGCTGAGCCTTCCAAGGAGCCCCAGTGGAGATTAAAGTCTCCCAGAAAAATCTGTCACTTTGAGAGTATTGGTCGCTGGCGGAGTCGGTGAGTTCCTCCAAGAAAGAGGAGCAGTCACCGGGCGGGTGATAAATGGCATGAAATCTGAAAGGGGAGCAGTGTTGCACTTGAAGCTCCAGAGAAAAGCATTCGAAAGTATGGGAGGGGCTGTTAGGAAAAACCTTGAATTGAAGGGAGTTTCTGAAGATGATTGCAATACCTCCCCCAACTTTATCTGTTCTATCGTTTCTAACGATGGAGTGGTCGGTGGGTAGCAGAAGATCAAAAATAGTATGAGAGGTGTCGTTGAACCAGGTCTCAGTGAGGAAAAGAATGTCAAGATTGTGAAGAATGATGGTGTCAGAAATTTCCAGCTTGTGTTTAATTGCAGATCTGCAGTTGTGGAGCAAACAGCGCAACTCTGACAGGACTGTTTTGGTGAAGGGGGCGTTTGGGCTTATAGGGGTGATAGGGGTGATGGGGATAATGTTCCTGTATGAGGATGCCAGGGTAGAATAAGGCTGATGTTTAGTTCTGGCAGAGGAGATGGTCGGGATAGTGCACGGAGTAGACGTAATTGGAGAGGAGAGGGGAGGGGACGGGGGATGGCGTTAGAAGTCTTCTAACTAGCCAGTAAATTAGCGATGTCTGCAGATGACTAGATTATGTGTGGCTTTTTTGGGGCGCGGGAGCAAGGTATTCCTCTGGACTTTGGGGAAGTGGGTGCTTGCCAGGGGAAATGGGTTGTTGGGAAAGATGGAAATTTTAGTACTTAGGAGTGAGATGGTGGCTTCAAGCTGGGAGATGAGAGGAGATGAGAAATCCTAGTTTGTTTTCTAAAGAGAGTAGGGCTGAGCATGGAATGTCGCTACCTCTGGGGACGCCTGACCAGCCCGCGCTGATCATCTAACACAAAAGGGAATCCAGTATCGACCTGGACGCTTTCGATAGGTAAAAGAGGGCCTTCCTGGACCAGTCTCAACTTTTGGCACTAGATCTCCCTGTGCCCGGGCCTTCAGGCCTCCAGCCCACCGGTGCAATCAACAGTGCTGCTGTTTTTACTCATAATTAGACAAGTTTAGATTTTATTCTTTGTCATTTGCAAGAATTCGTCTATGTATATTTGTATCTGTTGCTCCAATATTTTAAAGGTTTACGAATAACCATAAATAATAAAGTATATTATTATTATGACTTTAGCACAGTTTTGTTTTATGAAAAATTGCGGATACTGTAATTTTAAGCACTGAATTATAAGAGATGATGAAATTCCGAATTGTACAATGTCTTTGATTATAAGTGGATCCGGCTCCGTGAAGTTGAAGCAATCGTCAGTTTATCATGCAGCTAATCTTCTGTCTGTGGGACAGAGACCAGGTTTATTCACTGAGAAGCAGTCTATCTGAAAACAGGACACAGCTTGTGTGCTGCAGGGTTGCAGGCTGGGGGAGGTAGTGGAATTAAGAACAACAAATTTTCACGCAGAGTCATTACAGCTGTCCGGAATGTTGGACTCCGTGACCGGGGCACAAAAGCTCAACAGCGCGGGTGCTGAAGAACTCCATATTTACATTAGGACTGGCCGAGAGCGCTTTGCAATCCAAACTGAGTTACACTTCAGGTGCCTCTACTAAGAGGATGCAGGAGAGCAGGATTTGATAGGCTGTAATGCCCTCTAGGTTCAAAGGCATCACCCTGAGCCTGCTGGCACTTCTGCCCCCTGCCTCCGGCTAATGTGCATCTTTCCATAAGTTGATATTGACAACCCTAATGCACAAGTTACTAACTTGTGTAACGATATATCTGTAAGAGACAGTAGTTAGTGACAGATTCCTTACCTTAGTGCCCAGCCGATGCCGAGACTCAAACTCGGTTCTCCAAAGTTGGCAGCTCTTGCTGTTTGGCCCCATCATCGCCCATGCTCCTTTAAGGTTCTCAAGGGTGCTGTGCCGCTGCTCATTTGATAGGAATATGGTCTCGAGGTGTTTAGTGTTTCTTCTGTACAGTGTATGAAAGGCCCCTCTTTACCACTACCCTACTATCGGTCCGTGTATAGGAGTACAGCTTCAGTGCTGTGGGTAACTTGCAGATGACATTTTATTTGTGTCCTCAGTTCGCTTTCGCGCCACAGGTCGCAGTACAGAATTTTCCGTATGGGTTAGTGGGCTCTTCTGCTGTGGCCAGGGGGCTTTCATACAACCTTACAGAGAGCTTAAATGCATTATTAGCACTCTCTGTGGAATGCAGACATTAGATCAGCCAGTCAGAATGCTGACGCCATCTGCCGATGCATGCCTGCACTCCAAGTTCACAGAGTGAAGCAGGGAAACGGCGAGATCTGCCTATCTTCAGGACAATGGTAAGAAAGATCAATGAGCGACTGAGGCAGAAAGGTAAGTGCCACACACTTAACTGGAAGGAAGGGGCATACTTGCTCTTCTTAAACAATCTTCTTTGCTTATGATGTAACAAGCTGAGAAGAAAGCTTCCGGGCACAGAAAGAATTTACAGCGCCGCTGATACGATAAAAATTATGAGTGCTGAGCCTCATGCAGCAATAACACAAGCTTTCAATAAGCATTGGCAACATTCCCGTAAGTGGTAAGGCACTACTTGAAAGGATACATATGCATGTGTGCTTCAATCTGTGGGGACTTCCTCTTCATAGAAACATCACTGCAGCCACTGTAACTGCTTATCAAAGCATCCACCAACCTCAATCTATCAGCATAAAGATTACACGGAAGAGAACATGTACTTCAATCTTGTGGAGCACATGCAGTGCCCTGCCCTCAGTGAAGGACCTCAGAGTAGCCTCGAAGAGCTATGTGCCCTCCGCAGTGCCAGGAGATCTGTTACCAGGATTCCCAGAGGGGGGGATGTCCTTTGTAATGCGATGTGCTCTTACCTACAGCCTACCCACAAGCTGCAAGGAAACTAAGAACATACGTCTTTTATTCAGTACAAATAACAGGTTCGGAGAGTGACAGAGATAGAGCGCGAGAGAATGCTATAGAGAGTGCAGAGATGACTCGGAATGCTTGCTTTTCTATTTTCAAACTAGGTGAGTGAACAACTTGGACCCTGCCTTAGTGACTGTTTAGTTAAAAGGAAATTATCCGGACTCCACCATCATGCACAATATTTATAAAACTGACCCTTCACGAAGACAATCCAAGACTCAAAATTGAGAAATAGACCACAAATACTCAGTTGTGCTAAATTTAATAATTCAGAACAGGAATTTGCTCGCTTTGGCCAAAATGGGTTTCACCAGCATGGTACATTTTGGCCAATGACAAGTACTGGTGGCCCTTTTGAAACTGCTATAAACAGCCTCCGCTCCTCAAGCATTCTGGATCAGGCTCAGATCAAATTACAATGCAGTGACAACAGCCTACATAATTTTTTAGGTTGAGCCTGGGCAGCGCATGCGCTGCTCTGCGAGACATGCTGTATTAGAGTATGGGCTTGAAGCCCCTCCCACTCTCCGCCCATATTTGTCATTGGCTTGTGTCATTGTCCTTTCTAAATACTGGCTTCTGATTCGTTAATAGGCTTGTTAATTCCTCCTTAGTACCGCCTTGTCTTCATTTGTAACCTCCCACGAGGACTGGCCCTTTTACTTCTTTTGTTACACAGTATGTCTTATTTAGTCTGTAACCACTATTTTCTTTAATGAGTTTCTCCTACTGCAGGCACAACATGCTTTCCTGCAACATTCAGCACGCCATGCACGCTTTCACTTTCCAAGCAGCCCGGGACAACGGCGACCGCTTCTTTGAAAAGCAATAGGTCTCGCATGTACAAGAGTTTGAGCTATTGGCATTGTAAATGACAATGCCTTTCATTTATGTGTTAATTATCAAAACAGATAAATAGAAGGCATTGTCATTTACAATGCCAATAGCTTAAACTCTCGCAAATGCGAGACTTATTGCATATGCTTGTTCTTGAATGTACTCGTTGCACACAAATACACAGTCACAGTAGGCACACAGGTTGCCCCACCACCATGGTGCTACAGACCGCAGTGTACCCCGAAGGACTCACAGACTCCTCTTCAAAAACCCTGACAGATCGATGAGCCAGAAAAAGCAGAAAGAGAGCGAGTTGCTTTCATTTGTAGCCTTCTATGCTGACTGGAATGCTAACACTGAAATTGAACACAGATCATTGGGGAGATAGCTCTGAAGGTTGTGTGTGTGCTGTAGAACGCCTACCAACAGCAGAAAGGTTAGCGCTCCCTGGAGGGTCAATGGTCTTCCATCAATACAATGAGATGAGACATTAAATACAATCAAGTTGGTTGTCTGTACAACGCTTGTACCTCCCTGACTTTGTACGAAAAAAAGTTGGCCGTTGATGTTTGAATGACATACGAAGTGAAGTTTGGAGACGTGTTCCCAATTGTTTGTGGTCCACGGAGGTCACATGGCTGAGTTTGCTGGGAAGGGGCTGGAGGGCACTGGTGCCAAGGAGGATGCCCCGTGGCATGGGATGATATCCTGGTGGCATAACTTGTGGCTGCATGGATACTCTGACAACATATCATTATTTACCGCCTACTGTAAAGTATAGAAATACTCCTGTGTCCCGTGACACCTAGCATGTATGTTTAAGGGGGAATGTGACTACTTGAACTGTGTCCTGCAGCGGACATTAACAATATTCACTGGGGGACTGAGAAGAGATTTTATTGCTTTCCTCTACATGCACAACTTACAATGGGCCATTTCGCATTTATATATATTCATCAGCTGTGCCCCTTTTGATCATTATGTTATGTAATGCAAAGTTTATGGTTGTGTCCTATGTTTTATTATGTGACACAGAGTTTTGTTAATTTTGGTTAGGGATCCCCCTTGTAATTTTCGGAGACTTTCAATAAATGTTGAACCGCTCTCTTTTGACCGAATCCCATTTACAGGTAAACAGTACTGAGGTAAAGTTTCTTTCTGAACCCTCATGTTGTGTTCATGCAGTCTGTACGTAAAAGAGTGTTAAAGACATTCATTAGTCACAAGAATTAAGGCTACAACCGCAACCTGCGACTTGGAGGTGGGAGTGACTGAGTGAAAAACACTTTTTTAAATAATCATTGCCAATTCCTGCCTTCAAAAGTAACACAAATATGTGAAAAGGCCAAATTCCAGAGCTGGTTTTGGTGTAATGATTTTCTACGTTGTTGCGAAATGTTTCAGAAGAGATTTCACCCGATTTTTCCATCAAGTGGGTGAACACAACTGATTCTAGTTGTTTAGTCACAGAACACCTCTGTCCTGATGCTAGCATCACCACATTCTGCTGCTATTTCTACAATTCTCTGCCGCACTAGCATTGTCTCGGAATAAGCACACCAAGGCGGAGTGAAATCATCCTTCTGCAGAACTAAGTGTGAGCTAAGATAGTTGCTCTCTGCCACGTCGTTTCTGCTGGATTCTTTCACAGAAATACCTGTTCGCTAATGGGATATCGACAAGCACTGAACATAGCCCAATTATTAGCACAGGTGGATTACTATGATTGATGTACAAGCTGTCAAGTGCCATATCTTAAAGACAGTGCCGCAGGTGTTCATTGATATGCCTCAAACCTGATGTTTCTGGATTTTAAGGCATAAGTGCACCAGTGAGTTGGTCCAGTGAATGATCCCAACCGGTTTCTTCTCTGTTGAAATGCAAGAATGACCAATTATTCACAAAGTAGTAGTCCATGCAGGATTTTCAGTTGAGGTGTCTCTTAGAGCTATCACTACAGCCGCACGTAACCTTAACAAGGACTGACAAAGCCAATAGGTCTTGTCTTTATAATGCTATTGCAAATCTATCAGCATTACGAAGCTTGTTGGCAAATCAAAATGTTACTAACAACATGAATGGGGCAGCTTCATAAACGTTTATTGGCTTTTTCTTTAGCCAGGCTCCTCAAAATAGAGACTGCTACACACCATTGGCAAAGCCAGTAGGTCACAAATGAGAGACTTATTGGCTTTGCCAACATTTGTTTTCTTTTTGCTTAAGCACTCAACAAAGTGTGTGTGTTTTTTATCTCTTTCCCTCATATGAGGGAACGTTTCTTGAACAAGCTCCAATTGTTGCAAAATGCGGCCACAAGATTGCTTACTGGTACCCCGAAATTTACACCAATTTCCAAGGAAATCAAAAACTCCATTGGCTGCCTGTCAGGAAAAGGGTACGCTTTAAAGCTCTATGCACCGTGCACAAAGCACTGCAAGGCACAGGCCCAGATTACCTTAAACAGCATCTGCAATGGTATCAACCCAAAAGAACTCTTCGCTCCCTTGGTGCTAAGTTGGTATCAGTACCACCCATAAAAAAGTTTCATGGGGCGGGAGAAGCTTTATTGCCGGTGCTGCCAAGGCCTGGAATGATCTCCCTTTCTATCTGAGAAACACAACTAATATCCTAACCTTCAGGAAGGAACTGAAGACATGGCTCTTTAACTTGTAAAGATGCCCTCCACCCCAATGCCCAGATTGAGAGCAGCTAGCGCCAGGACACCTTTGGGTACCGCCGCGCTTTATAAATGCCTATAACATAACATAACAACATATGCTTCTCTCCCCCCTACTTGTTGATCTCTCTGTTATGGACTTCTATCATGTTGGGGGTGGAGGACCTTGAGGGTCTGAGCGTGGGGGCGGAGTCAAAGGTGCGGCTAAAAACAAAATATTTAGAACTTTTTTTTTTTTTAGGTCTTTCACCATCAGGTATCTACATATAAAATAACCGGCAGCTTAAATGAAAAATGAATAAAGAAAAAAATTGTTACTCGGTGGGAAATGCACTATAGTAATGTATGAAACCTCTATTTAGTTAATGCGCTGCAAAGGTCTGTGTGTAACCAGAGAGCCACAGAATTAAATCTTGGTTGATGAAGTGGAGAATAGTAATTTGTGCATTTTTTGTTCTACGAGATCACAGCCTCATGAAAGAAATCACTGTGGATATGCAAGTCATTATTTTTTACTTGCATTTCACACAGTATAAAATAGACTGCTACAAAATGTTTTACAATAAAATGATGCTTCCAAAATATAGATTTTGTTAATATTCAAACTGTACGTAATGCAATTTATTTACATAACTGTCCCTTCAACACCTCCTCAGGGATAGTAAGTGCAATGCAAATACAAGTACAATTAAACTCACACACTTCACAGCTCTGTTGTTAACTCATTGCACTACCACTCAAAAAGTTTTAATATTGGTCACCACAAAGCTTGGACTTATTTGATCAATTGAAGCCAGTACTGGCTCCCAAGCATCCTATACATTTGCAGATTAACTCATTGCGCGCATTTGCGTTTCTTTCAGGCAAGCAGGCATCCTGGGAAGAAGGTTTGTTTAGCTGTCTGCCCGGCTTCGGTTTCACTCACTGATTGACACATCAGCTGAAGCATTCAAACTATCAGAATTAACTGTCTGGGGACAGTTGTCTTTTTCCAAAACGAAGAGCAAACGTTTTGGATTCCAGGAAGTGAGGCTGGGAAATGCACACCCCCCTTCCCATGACTCCACGGCCCCCCTGGGGGTCGCGCCACACAGACTGAAGGTAGGGTTAGGAGAAAGTCAACCATGGACTTCTCTAAATCCACACCAATTTAAATGTCCAATAGCTTTGACCAATTTACTCAGTCAAAAGCACTAACAGGACCATAAAGGATAGGTATAGAAGGCCTCGTTTCGTTGTGTGGCATTCTGCGCGCGGTTACACACACAGGCACGAGCGCCATCGGGCTTTCCTCTCGCTCTCCTGCGCGCGCCTCGCTCTGCCTCTCTGTCTTGCTCGCCCCTCCCCCTCCCCCACCAGAGCTGCCATCTGGCTTTCTCTGCAAGCACCACTCGCGTGCTTGTTTTCTTTCACTTTCGCGGCCGCGCGGCCAATGCTTGTTTTTAAAGACAGAGTTTCTCTATGCTCAAAAAGGCGTCATTTCTGATATGTATATGTTTCCCTCGTTTCCATTGCTTTATTTTGCTTGCAAGAAAACGTCACACATAGTTGTTGAAATGTCACTCGTAAGTACACTAAAATTATGAAAATGTCACACATAGCAATCTGAAACCTTGGCAGCTATGCAGTCTACTTGCATAGAATTGTTTGCCACAACACGTTGTGTTCTTATTTTGTCTGGGTGGTGTATAATGACCAGAAAGTACACTTACTGCATTATTGTATTGTATTGTATTGTAATTGCATTTATATAGCGCTTACTACCCCTGACGAGGCGTCGAAGCGCTTTTTCGGCGAGTAGCACGCTACTCCGGGACCCATAGAGGATTAGTGTTGAATTAGTATAGTGAAACATGCAAGTACATTTTAAGTGGTGGATAGTTAGTCAGTTATTTGGATTTGGAATGATAGCAGAAGGATAGAGGAGGAAAAAAGGTTTGTATTTATATAGCGCTTGTTACCCCTGATGGGGTGTTGAAGCACGCTACTCCGGAAGCCCTTAAAGGATTAGTGGTGAATTAATATGGTGAAATATGAAAGTGCTTCATCTAAAACAAAAAAAGTCACTCCTAAAGCACAAGCAGTGACAGGACACAAGTACGTGGGGCATGCTCAAGGGGAAGGACAAACCCACAAAGAGGAAGTGAAGCCAGCATGTGCTGGCCAAAAAGAAGCAAGTAAATAAGAGTGATGATGAAGCTAAGCAAGCAATAGTTCACAAGTGAAAACGTATGCCCTGTCTCTGGAGGTACCTAAAAACCATTGAATAGAAACGGGTAAGAAGAAAACACCTTTTTGACAATGGGTGCTGCCTCTCTGCAACAAAATATGTCGGAAATATCTCTTGACTCATAGCGTTTCTGAAAACCTTTTAGTGAGAAATCCACACGACACTGGTGTCATTGCTTCCTAGTGAGTGGCCTGGTGTCAACAGAGCCCTCAGATTCTTCTGTGAGTACTTCTTCCGGGTCAAGTGTTTGCTTTGCATTCTGGGAATTGTAGCCCTGCTTTATAACGGCCTAAACAAGACTACAAGTTCCAGCATGCAGAGCAAACCGCTGGTTTGGAAGAAGCACTCTCACGTAGAGGCCTGGACTTTGGTGCAGTTTTCACACAACATAACAATGTCCATGGAACTACAAGTCCACGAAAGTAGCTGTCTTAAAAAGAACCGGATTGACTGAAGATGTCACACGTCACGTGCCGCGAGGCCACTTAGCTATAATAGTGTGTGCTGTCTGATACTAAACATTTTATTAGTGGTTAGGAGCTATTGTGCTGCTGTTGAATTGTCGCTACAATTATGTCTGCTGGGTGGAATATGACTAATTTGCTTAACACAGTTGTAACAGTTTGTTTTTGTTTAGCAGTTAACGTGGCAGTGTTTGGATTTTTAAGTGCTGAAAATAGCAGGTCATATTAAATAAAAGAGTTTTTTTACCTACCTAGTATCGGCTACATTAAAATCGAAGTGTAGTTAATTAATTGAACAGTTTTAAAATTACAAATATCAGTGAGCTGAACAAAAAGTTGCGCACTTTTTATCGGCTCTCTTTCAGTGCACGCGCCGTTTTAGCAATCTAGATGCAGTAACCAACGAGACACACGCACACTTTACAAGGGGGCAGCCGTTCAGAAGGGCGTTGCCAACTGAACCTTACCTGTGAGTGGCAGCAGGCGTTTCTGCTATTTGTAGCGCCTCGTGAATGTGAACGATATTTGAGGCGCTGGAGTATCAGTATGTAAACATTTCGGCTTGTTAGAGCTTGTGGCTCTTGTCGAGGCCATTGAGTTTACCGTATGGCTTCACACTCTGTGTCAAGCAGTGCGGGGCCGCCCTGGCTCTCTGTAGAGCCCCCTGCTCTCTTCGGCAGGTTTGCTTTGCCCCACCAGCGCTTTCACAGCAGAGGTGGAAAGCGGGCGTGGTGTCTGCTCTAGGGCTTCGGCTTTTCGAACCAAGGCCACAGCTCTGCTGCTGGCTTGCATCTGACCGAATTCACTTTAAACCGTGGTGGAAAGCATTTCAGGCCCAGCAATTAAACGGCAAAGGGGTTAAACAAGCAAACTCTGGAGTCAATAGAACCCACATGCATGGCGCGCAAACCCCAAGTTCGGAGATTCATTACTTTGCTTCATAAAACCGCAAGCCTTCGGTCCCCGCGAGGCTAGGCCAGGCGTCGGCGGGAGGGACACCTGCACAGCTTGCACCAGGAGAGGTGTTGTGACAAGGCCAGGCAGTTATGCAGGTGTGCAGGTATTCATGTTTTTATATAGATTCACATGTTACTCTGGGGTTAGTCTGAATATTAGTGGTTCTTTTTATAGCGCCGCATTCCACATTGAGCTCATCTCAGAGCGCTGCAGAGGGCATGCTTACACTGCAAGGTTACAGTCTTAGGGCTATTGCCATCAGATGAACCACGAGATTACGCAAGGTATAATGGTGTACGCTCAAATGTTCTTTGTAGTAACTGTGGTGGGAAGGTCCCTCGCACAGGGTCACCGCTTTTAAATTATATATAATATGACATACAAATTAATTAATGTTCAGGATCTATTCATTGAAATTCTTTTATTTAATTTTGTCGCATTAAATGTGATAGACATATAAATGAATCTGGATGACCTCACGCACCTTAGAATATGTAATCTATTTGGTTATATTCAATATCACATAGTGCAAATTAATGTGCCTGAAGTCATATACTTGAATAGAATGTACTTAGGTTGCCAAGCTTTGGAAAAGCAAACATGAATGGTGTAAGTCAAACAATTTACTGTTCCTTTAAGATTTATATTGCTAGTGATGGCTCTCCTTGTCCGTGCTTTAACTAGAGGCCCTGGCTGTGTGTGTGCCCCTCTGCACTTGCTCTTCCATTTCAAACCCCTACTCCCACCACCACCACCAACCACCCTTGGTGCCCAATTGACATAAACCAGAGAGAAAAAAGATTGACGTCCATCTTTACTGAGCCATGTCTAGCCTAAAAATGATTCAGGTTCAGATCATACATTTGTTGGCTCTGGCTAAACACTTATATGGTCCCAAAGGCGAGACCTATTGGCTATGCCAATGCTTGTTTAAACATGGATACTATGATGGTGGTATGCCATGATGCGAGTAGTTTGGTACAACAAGCTGAATTTAGTAAATTAGTAATGACTGAGGCCCAAAGGACATTAGTTTTATAATGGTGCATTGGTATTCTGTCTGGGCCCGGTGCCTTACCAGAGGGACTTGGAGGAAATACCAGCTATTACCTCATGTAGCTCAAACCTTATTGAAAGGGGAAAAGATGGATTAAGGTCCATTGCTAGCTGATCACCACCCGAGTCTAGATGGTAAATGGACTTTAAATGTTTCACCCTCTACTCAGCCTTGATAGCCATCCCTATCTCTCCTTGCTGTCCTATTTGACACCTGGCCGAGTTAACTGTTTTATAGAAGGTGCTCATGTCTTTAGTAGAGCAATAGGATATCAAATTTGCCCAATTTCCTCTTCTTGCGGACAGTTTAAAATCAGCCCTACATCTGGCAATCTCCTCTCCATTTCTAGGGTTTCAATTTGTGTCACACAGGTGTCTATTTTCATCTCTACATGGAATATAAAACTAGATGGTTGATCCAGTTGAGTGCATCTTACAGGTGTCAGAAGTCTCCCATATGTACCAGCTCACATTTACAAATGCATCAATGATCGCTTTAGCTACAATAAGTTGACAAGCAGACACTGCATAAAGCAAAATTAGAGTCGATGGTATTGATGAAGAGTGTTTGGATGTCAGCGGTTTTCCAGCTAAGTTTCATACCTTTATCTTTGGCCAGAAGGTTGCCAGGGCCCTTCAAGGCTGGCCTCTTTGAAACTGAATGCAAGTCTAAGGTCAGAACATTGGGGTCACAGTGGCTAAAATTATTTTCCTTGGTTCCCCTGACGAAATTCGGAAACACAGTTTCCTCGAGAAATAAAATTAGACAATGATTGTCCCCTTGCGACACACAATGTCGCTTTTTGATTATTGGACTCGCCAAGAATATCGGTGATATTGAAGAGGCAAAGACAATCAAGTATTGCTAGAGCATGGACCCCCCAGCATCTACCTTAGGGTATATCGATTCAATAGTGTCTTGTGATGAAAAAGAAAAACAAATCAATGAAGGTCGGTCTACCTCCAAATTTGGCATTATAATAGCCCCCTAATATAACATGAAACTTTTGCTGGGTAGATATAGATCTACACCTTAGCAGCACCAGAACATAAAATGAATCAATGCTACTTTGTTTATCCTTAGAATGGGCATTATTGTAAAAATTGATAAGAAGTAAGGTAAAATGTGTGGCACAGGTAAGCCAAAAGATCTGAATACAACGGTGCGAAAGGGGTATTGGAATAACTTTAAATGCAGAAGAAACCGTAAAGAGTGTCACAAGATCACCGCTAGCTCTGCTGGATGAAGAAGGGAATGTGGGCACACAATAGTTGAAGTAGCCATCCCATGTCAAATCTCCAGTGACCCAGGTTTCTTGCTGTATAACAATACTGAAAGTGTTGACATGGGTATATAACCTTTACTCTGCTGTATTTTGTCCTCATATCCTTTACTCCTCAGCCTTTACTCTGCATGTACATTTGCTCTGCATACATTTACTCCACAATTATGTGATTTATTTAAATATTATGCAGTGGGTAGAGGTAAAGGGGAGTACGGGTAATTTTACAGTTTAAAATTGGGTAAAGGTAAGGAAGGGTAAGGGTGATTTTAGGGTTAAGGGGTGGGTAAAGGGGGTAAAAGTTATTTTAGAGTTAAGGAGCGGTTAGAGGTAAAGAAGGGTACAGGTGAATTTAGTGTTAAGCAGTGAGGTAAAGGGTGAGTTTAGGGTTAAGGGGTGGGTAGAGGAAAAGGTCGAGTGGAGGAAGGGTTGTTTAAAGTTTAGGGGTGTGTAGAGGTATAGGGAGGTAAGGGGTTTTTACAAAAGAAAATTAGTCTTGGGGGGCGTTACCTCCCAAAAAATAAAAAAGTACTATAAAAAGGGGGCTAACCCTCCAACAAAAAGAAACAAGCATTGGCATAGCCAATAGGTCTCGCCTTTGGGACCTTATAAGTGTTTAGCCATGCAACAGTTGATGTTGTTGCACCAAGGATATTGTGCTGGATAACTAAACATTTATAAGGTCCCAAAGGCGAGACCTATTGGCTATGCCAATGCTTGTTTCCTTCAGAGGCCGAAACCACCACTCATGTCAAAATTCCAATACTGGGATTTCGGCAGTGCTTATTATGGTGATATCTATAATTATGTTTCAAGTACTTTTTATTAAGTCCCGGAAGAAATATAATTTGCATAAGAACTTGGACAAGAAAGGACATTGTAATAGATCCCAGGCCTGATATTGTGCTAGGGGATTTTACATTAGCTGGTAACTTGGCCAGTTGCAGGAACGCCAAGTGAACATTCTTTATCTCAAAACGATGAGCTACACAAATGGATCAAGGCTGAGGAATAAATGAATGCATTGTCCCCGTGATTGATCTCTTGCTACACGAGGTGTTCTTTGCCGCCGATTGCTTACTGCATCATCTTTTTAAACATTTTTATTGAGATTCCGGATTTAGTGAACAGCGCAATTGTGCAGTACAAAAACTTTTCAGCAGCACACTAAAGTGATCACAGCTTTGGTAAACTTTCAAATTGATTTTTAAAAAAATTTTAAAATATCTATCATCAGGCGCAGGCTATTAAATGAACAGTAGATACCGTGGCTGCCTGTGCCATATTTGTACATTATCACATGATTGTTTACTTTGGAGATCACCTGGGGCATAGCAAATACTTAGCCTAATTCATCATCAACATCTGACATTATTTGCTTCACAGTGACGTGTACTTTCTATGCCAGATATGGATTCCGACAAAACCTCTTTTAACACGTTTGCCCATCTCACAGCTTTGCGTATACCTGGTGCAAAATGCCCCTGCTCACCTGGGCTCCTGCAAAGTGGTTGGGACTAGATAGCAGCATGCAAGGTTAAGAGAATTGGAGTAACACTCAGTTTTAAGTTTGCAATCCTGCTTCTCAAAAGGCCACGATTTGCCGGGAAACGTGCTGCCTGTAAAATACCTCGCAGAACTTAATCTATTTTAAAGAAAAAGCTTCAAATTCCACCTTCTCTGAAATATCTATGTACCCATAACTTCAAACCAAAAGGTGAAATAAATAATTCAGTTAACAGAGCTGCAAGACCATTTTTCATTGATTCATTCGACAACAAGTCAGTCACGTTACAGCTAAAAAAAATATGAATTTCTGTTTTTGCAAAAGTATTTTCTGTTTAGACTAAACATTTCTGCACGGTGTGTATGCGTGGTTCAAAATAGAACCAGGCTTCCTGAACCCTAGAAGTGTACCCTTGCCGCAGAGGGGGGCATGACAAAAGTTTTCTGCATTGCTTAGATTTTGAATAAAGTGACACAAGGGGAGAGTAGATGAAACTGTGGCAACATGTGTTAATAAATGAGAATTTTTGGCATTTCTTGTAAACGGTGATTTATGTTCACAGTCGTTGGATCTTAGCAAAAGAATTTAAAATGAAAAAACACAGAAATCTGGTAAGAAAAATGTTAACCTAAAGAGAGGAAATCAGAAATATTTGAGAAACATGGAAAACTGCTAGAAAGAGTCAGGAATGAGGGGAGAAGGAGGGAATGGAGGCATGAAGCTGATGAATGAGGGAGTGAGCAGTATGTTACACGAGGCTGTGGGTGAGGAGAAAGGAGTGAACTAGGAGGCAAGTGATGAGGAGAAAGGAGCGATACACGAGGCAGGTGGTGGGGAGAAAGGAAGGGGAAAGGACACATGAATGAGGGAGAGACTAAATCTGAACTGAGGAAATCCGCTCAAGGGGAGCTTTGGGGACTCGGATAGTTAACGCTCTCTTCTTCGTAGTAATTTTATTTTCATGTATTTAAACGAAAGGTGTGGAAAGCTGTCGTGTTTGGAGACCGAAGGGCTGGGATAACATGGAGAATGAGCGAGCAGAGTGAGGGAGGCGGTGAGCATGAGGGGGCAGAGAGACAGAGAGAAGGGAAGAGACGTAAGTGGGCAAGAAGCATCTCCCCCAGCCTAAAAAACATATGAACGTCTGCTTGCGTGATGCAAATGGTGCTCATGCACAGCGCTCCGATGCTGAGTTGGCGCTGTATAAACCTGCAAGCGCGGGAAGCCGGAGGGCGCCTCACAGACTCGTGCGAAGAGGGGAGGCGCGCGAGCTATGCCGGCTGCCGCCAGAGCACGTCAGGGAGGAATGCGGCCCGGGAGTGAAGTCAGCGCCGGTCACGCCTCACGCGCAAGTAGCATCTCCCCCTGCCTAAAAAACATATGAACGTCTGCTTGCGTGATGCAAATGGTGCTCATGCACAGCGCTCCGATGCTGAGTTGGCGCTGTATAAACCTGCAAGCGCGGGAAGCCGGAGGGCGCCTCACAGACTCGTGCGAAGCAGGGAGGCGCGCAAGCTATGCCGGCTGCCGCCAGAGCACGTCAGGGAGGAATGCGGCCCGGGAGTGACGTCAGCGCCGGTCATGCCTCACGCGCCCCAGGCAGCAGCATCCTCTGTGACCAAACAAGCGCTAAAAGACAAGCGCGGCCCCGCGGCCGCGAAAGTTAAACAGTACTCGTGCATGCAGAGCGTTTGCCTTGCGGGTGCGAGCAGCAAGGCGCGATAATTGCAAACAGATGGCGCCGCTGCTCGCTCCCGCAAGGGAAACGTCAAACGTGCACGCGTTGCAATAGAAAGCAATGCAAAACGTGCACGCTTTTTGCCAAAATGCTGATCGATTCCAAGAGGTCCCCTCCTATTCAGCGCATGCGCGTTGCGTAGGCGAGACCTAAAAAGGGGGCCTTTAGAGGGTCACTCCCAAAACACAGAACAAAAAATATATGTGAGGAGAAAAGACTCACGTTATAAAGGCAGTTATTATTTTTAATGAAACTGCAGAGTAAAGAAAGCTTGAGTAGTAAAGGTTGGGGAGTAAATGCATGCAAACTAAACGAATGCAGACTAATGTTTAATATTCGTTGACCTAGGATAACCAATCATTATCTATAAATCATCTACAATTTCAGATATAAGGCCTGAAATGGTCCAATAAATCACATTAGTGCTAGACTGGCAACAGGTAAGGACAACTGTATTAGCCAGATCCAGGTACCTCCCTCTCCTATATAAGGCAGATAAATTGCCCATTGTCTTGACACCTTTCACATTAGAGCTAATTGGGGTTGAGGAGTCTCAACATGACAAAACTGGAAGAAGGGATACTTGTTTGTACAGCAACAGATTGACCCCTCCAATATTCCCCAGGGAATGCTCTGTAGGAAACTGACTAGCCTACACATCCCAAATGACTTATTAATAGCCTTGGTACTACATGCTGACACCTGGGTAAGAATTCAGGTAGGGGATGGCTCTTATTTATCAAGGAAAATTAAAACAATGCAATGGCTGAAGCAGGGATGCATCTTGGCTCCATCCTTATTTAACCTCTTTCTTGAAGATCTTCGTCCTTTACTAAATGATGTTAACTCTCATTCGCACAAACTGGGGGGCTTCCAGTTATCGAATTTACTGTAGGTGGTTGACTTAGTCCTCGTAAGCAGAACCAAAGTCGGCTTACAGAGTCTGTTCGATGCAACCCCCACCTACTTCGTAAAAAATGGGCTAACCATTAACAGGGAAAAAACAAAAATACTAATAGCACAAGAAAAAAAGGTACAGAAGCATACCTGGCTTCTTGGGGATGAACAAAATCAAATCAGTAAAAAGCTTCAAGTACCTTGGCATTCCTTTTAACAGGAATGAAGGATATAGTGACCATTTGGAGGAAAGAAGGAAGAAGGGCAATGCACTGGCTTTTGACCCGCGGTCTCTAAACAACAAACTAAATGGCCCCATGCTTACACCAATCTTGCAGGTGGGGCAAGCTAAGGTCCTCCCCACTCTGACCTATGGGAGCGAGGCACTCGGGGGCAGGGATTGTGCCTCCCTCAACAGAATGGTACTTAAAATATACAGATCAATCTTCCAACTACCTCTGAACACATCGTCTGCACAAATCAGGCTGGAGCTTGGCATTGCCAAACAGTCTCTGGCTCGGAAGGCGGCCTTTGCGTCCTGCTGTCACAAACTAAAAGATGGGACCAGAGGGCTCCTTGGGCAGTCACCTTTGGCATGAACTGGAACTCAGGCAGAGTTCTCCGGCACAGGTCAATTTAAACCAGGCCCTGAACTCCCTCTGTCTAACAAATGCCTGGGACTTATTTTTAGGCCACCTGGAGTCCAAAAAACAAACTAAATCCAGTGTTCAGTTGTTATCAATGCTGGAGGACAAAGACAAACTGTCTAAATACAGTCATGGGTGGATGACACTTCAAAGCTACACCAGGCTAAAACCATAGGGCTACTTAAGTGAAACATAGGGCCATAGGGCCCATAGGGCTACGTACAGCAACTGGCCAAGGTGCACTTCCTGAAGTACAGATTGGGACTATTACCTCTATTAAAAGCTTCCGCCCATGGAGAAGAAGGTTGGGGCAGGACCTCTGTCGTTAATGCATTTATGCCCGTGTCGTTCTGGCATGGGGGGCGAACGTGAGCTTTTGTGCAGGAAGTGGAGAGATCAGGGTATAAGGTCATGTAGGGAGGTGGTGCTGGCTTGCTTTGATCCTTCGGACATTAGAATGAACTGCAAAATGGTCAAATTCTTGCAGAGATTTTACAAGAAATCTGCGATAGGGACTTGGCTGACGGCAGGGAGGCGGGAACTCATTGAGAAGACATCACTGTTCCCGTTTCACACATCCTTAAATCTTCCGCAGTATCCGCAATTGTCTGCAATCATATCCAAATCCCAATTCTCGAAGGAGAAAGCACTTGCTCCGTAATTTAAAAAAGCACCACCTCAAGACCCCTGAACGACCATTCTGGACTTCTCCTTTCCATATCGCTTGCCCATGACATTATAAGCATTTGCTCATTAATTTTCAGAAAATTATTACAAGCATTCGCACATTCATTTTCATAAACTGGCTGTTGCACTTTAATGCTTCCCGTTTGCATTGTTTTAGAGCGCCCAAATGAGTATTTGCGTTTTAACTCAAAACGGGTCTTAATGGTTGCACTGCACCTTAGATTTTACTTGCTCCGATTCAATATGTGCAACAACAATTTTAAATGAGTTTTAACTGATTTTACTGTTATGCAGTCATGATGATGGTTCGATTTTGTGTTTTATTCTGCATTATATAGCAATGGTATTTATTAATAAAGCAGTAAAAATGTATTTATTTAAAAATAATATTCTTTCTCACATTAGAGTTAGTCTTATTGATCCAAATCAGAGAGTAAGTGTAAACAATTTTGGTTGGGGAGAGGATTCAGGGATGACAACATGGGCTGGATTCTTAATAGGTTTGGATACATTGTTTTGCTGCAAATGGTTATTAAAAAAACCCTCAATGGTAATAAATTAATGTTTTCTTTGTACAAAATCTGGCACCCCCTTGTGAGAGGAGACTTCTAGCCATCTCAGGGTATTTGGCATTTCTAACTACACAATTGCTCTTGAATCTTCGATGAAGAGCCCAGCTAGGCCACCCTTCTTAAAATGTTGTCATAGTCAGCAATGTTAAAATCTGTATTCTCAGTGAGCCAATAGCCGACTTTATTTTTTAGCTGGATGGTCAATTCAAGAGTGATTATAGGAAAAATTTGAACATTGGCCATAATTACCAGATATGGGGATTAGGCCGGCTTGAAAGGTCTGTTCTTTAAATCATTCCCTGGAACCCCAGGCATTGTAGCAGAGCTCAGGCTGTGGTATGGGCATTGACCCCTCATCCCCTGCTCATGGCGTGTGTATGGACTAGTCTACAGGCGGGCGGGCGGCTGGGGCCTCTTTCTCACGTCAGGGCTACAAGTCTGGCAATTACCTTTTCAATTACACAAAGGCAATCTAATTGGAGGGGGGGGGGGGGTCAGACAGCACTTAATCATGCCCTTCAACTTATCAGAAAATGAGGTCGAAATAGATGCTTTTTCCCCCAACCTTGCTGTCACAGGGTTATTAATCACAATATGGGTATCTCAACCTGCTGTAAATTTTATGCTCAGGTATCCCCCTTTTTTTTCCTTCTTGGGTAAGGGTTCAGGTTCACATACTAAAGAGTCTAAAGCAACAGACTCGCCGTTAACATCAGTTCTGGCTTCAGAGATTCCCCCCAGCAGGTGCCCGCGGTCCAACTCCCCAGGAGCAGTAAGGATGGGATCACTGAGGTCCTTGGCTTCATACATATTTAACAGTTGTATCAAGCGCAAACATGGCACAAGGGCATTCGAGTGCTTTACATGGGCACCAGATTACATTACACGAGGTCAAATTCATTTTATTTTAAACTTGGGAGATTAAAAGATTTGCCCAGAACCAAAAGATGTTGAGCCAATGCCGTTACTCTCACCTGCTTCCTTAGATCCAAAGGTGGCAGCTCTTGCCGTTAGGTCACATTCATATTTCTCGTTTTATATGTGAAAGTCATACACAAGTGGTATGGTTATGTATGATAATGTACAGTGAGCATATTCTCTGTTGAAATGACTATGTGAAGTAAAACAAACAGCCACGAGCCAGTGCTCACGACTCTTCCCGTATTATTCCTATGCCACGTGCGTGTTAATTTAGGCATTCATGCCTCGCTAGCCTTGTCTCTGGTTAATTATATATTGACCGCAAATAAGCATATATGACCTTGTCCCTTGCGATATATCTAATAATTTTTATTCTATTTCCCTCCCCGTTTCTCTCCACACCTTTTCCCTACCCTCTCCTCCTTTACTTATCCAGGCAACTTCCCAGGCACTTGTTTCATCACTTAGTCCTGATGAGATCCCAATACCTAGCTGGGATCGAAACGTCGTCGACACAAACATCTTCAACTCTATACTGTAATTTGTATCTAATTGTGGAGTATGAGATGTAAATCTGATTGTGACTTTTTGCTTACCTACATTTTCACAAATTGAAAAGTCACTTTTTAAGTCACTTGCTGGAGGTAAGGAAATCGGCTGATTTCCCATTACCCTGTCACGTCCTGCTCACTCACCTTTCCGTATAATAATTTTTGCGTCGAATTTAATTGTTAATAAACGTTTCTATCTTTTCATTTGAGACACTCGTAATCCCAGTTTTGATTGTAAAATTGTGATATTGTACCAATTCACCTTGTATGGGACCACTGTTTTTCGTAACGTAAAACAAACAGCAGCAACAAATATTGGAAGGTTCACCCAGGATCTTGCTTAGGAATATTGTGAGGGTCTGTTTTAAAACAGGACTTGGGGAATTAGTTCAGTACCTTTGCACTGATGCACAAACAGGGCTAATCATTTTACTTACATCTAGACCAGGACTTTCTCTACCCACCAAAAATCGATTCATGACCTAGTTTGGAAATGCTGGCCTAGAGCATTCATTTAAAGACATAATGCATTCTGTAAATTGCAGTCTGCGGTCTCTTCAGTTGGACCAAGTAACAATTTACAGTGTCATTTCGGCCCGCAAATCGATCTTTGCAGGTCCTAGACTTAGTAGCCACATTTTAAATTCAGCAAGTTGCAAGTGTGTGGGGGGGTCTCAGCGGTAAAATAGGTTTGAGTCAGGTTGAGGTTGAGCTCATGCTATAGCTTTCTAGCGTCTGCTTGTTTGACAGATCATTACATGCCCAAACAGGGGGGTCACTTCTAATACTAATCTATTTGTAGGGGCATAACTGCTTAGTACTGCTCGGGGTGAAGAGTCATGCAAAGTGTCACACATAAGGCATTGAAATGTCACACAAATACTCCGAAAACATAGAAATGTCAGACAAAGTCAACCCCAAAACTTGCCAGTTATGTGTCGGTTGTTATCTCTCGGTGCTTACCTTATCACCTGTGGCTCTATTGGGCTCTCGAGTAGAATTATAGCTGCAACCAAAGGTGTAACGACTGCCACAGCCAGAATCGCGAAGGTTGCTCTGAAGATTTTTCCACTGTAGGAGCTGCACAGAAAAGACACCCTATTACAAAACATCAACGAAAATTTCCCACACACTAAATGGCAAACCCACCTTTAATTCTGCTAAATGAGTTGACAAACATTTTGCTGCACTTTCATGGTTACTGGCTAAAAATATTTAAGAACTTCGAAAATGAAACTCGGGGGTAAAAGTTAGAATCTAGAAAGCCCTCACTTGTGCTCTCCCGTTCAGAAGCAAGACGTGAGATACGAAACCCGGGACGGGGAAGGCGCAGCCAAGACCCAATGGGGGCCCGGGGCAAACGCCGCCTGGAGGCGGGAAGCCCCCCCATCGCGAAGCCCGCAAAAGGAGGGGCGATCAGGATTGGTCGCCCCCGAGATAGCCAACGGCCCCCCGCAATCAAGGGGCGGGTTGGCAGGCACCAGGGGGGGTTAAATAAGGGCGTGAGGCCTTGAATTAGCATGCATCCCCCCCCCCCCCCGCTGCAAGGAAAAGAAGGGGGGGAGGAGGACTCGCCCCTGGGAGGGGTTTGCAGCATGCACTTTCAACAAAAGGTGACAGGCCTTCTCTTTTTTTCCACCAGAGATTTCTATTAAGTTTTACATTTCTGCCAACATCACTTTACAACATATTAATAGCAGGAGTCTTTAGATGGTACAGTTTCATGGCATTCAGAAAACGGTGCACAATACCAACATCTTCTTGATCGCTTTCACCTTAAATGGTATCTTTAATTGCCAATTTAAAATAAACAGTGAATCAGAGTTCAGACATCTACCATCTTAATTTTTCACGAGGTGAAGCAGACCACTTTACTCCTGTACAAGTATGCTACTATGACCTGAACCTATATAAAGCATAAGCATTCCAGACTGATACTCATCCAATTCAGTGTAACAGCTTCTCGGAGTGGGCCCAACCAAGCATGTGCTCGGCTTTCCCTTTCATGGAGGGTGTGTATCCAATTTATCTTCCATCTTTTACCAAAAAATCATCCTAGTGTCGGAATCTCGAGCCCTTCCGACTGGAATTGGAGGTTGAACAGTGCATCTATTTTTGCATGTGCCCAGTTCTTCAAGTCTCTCGGCCAGTCAATATCTGTGGAGTAATGGGTACCTTCCCAGTCCATAGCAAGGAGTCTTTTCAAAGTACATATGCTAAATTAGTAATTCAACACATTTTTTTTTGTACGTACCATAAGTTGTAATACGCAATTTGTCACCTCCTTTGGTACGAGTCCACTATTTAATTCTGATGCACGCTCCTGGACCTCATCTCAGAAACTGGAAATTAGGGGAAACGTCCACAACATGTGGTAAAAATCAGCATCTGTCGCTGCACATTTGGGACATGTTGGATGTTTCAGGGAAAATATGCCCCATGTGCTTCGATGTCAAGTATTTATGAGGTAAATAATTAAATTGCATGCATTTCAACCTGGAATTCCTGAAGAACAGTTTAATATAACTCATGGATCTGGACCCTTGCTCATCAGGTAACTCCAGGATCAAGCACTGGTCCCATTTGTTCTTTAGTGACCCAAACTGCCTATCACTCTGTTGCCGTAATCCTTTATATAAACTTGTGACCGCCTTCCTCGCGTCGCCATCAGAAGCACCCTCAACACCAAAGAGGTGTTAGGTAACTCCTGTGAGGTATCTCACTGCTTTATCAGTTATTGTATCATGTCACCATACAGTAGGAAATATCCTGTGCTTATGGTGTACACCTCCATCAGGTTATTGAAAGGTCTTAGTAGTCCATTATCAACGACATCATCCCACATCTGTATTCCAGCCTCAGTCGAAGGCCATGGGTCGTTGTGGAGAGCCAGCATCGCACAGCTGGGAAGCTACCACAAAAGTAGCTCTGGTGCATACGGTGGAGGAGGGGGAACGGGCAAACAACTCGGGCAGAGCCACGCATGCGGGAACAACGCAAGCGCAACCATGCTTGCCGGAGCAACGCTTCTGCCTTAACCACGCATATGCGTGGATAAGGCAGAAAGCGGTCTGGTGTTCAGGATGGGTGGGAAGAAGAGGAAGAGTCAGAACAGGAAGCTCCGGACGCGGACAGGTAAGTAGGGCTGGGGCCGGGTTGGGGGGGGGGGTCGTTTTTAGAGCTCAGAGTGGGGGGGATCGGGGTACTTTGGGGAAGAGGGCAGGTTTTTATGGTTCAGGGTGGGGGGAGGGGGCCGGGGTAGTTTTAAGGGCTGGGGCTGGGTTTGGGGGGAGAGTTGTTAGGAGTGGAGGATGGTTGAAAGGCTCATGTAGTTTTTTTTAATTGGGGGCAGGGTTTTAGGCCTCAGGGCAGTGGAAGGGGTCGGGATAGTTTTACGAACAGCACGGGGGTAAGTTTTAGGGCTCAGCACGGGGGTAAGTTTTAGGGCTCAGCGCGGGGGCAGGGTAGTTTATGGTAGGGGGCATGATTTTTGGCCTTAGGGCAGTGGGAGGAGAAGGGGTAGTTTTAAGGGCAGGGCTGGTTTTAGGCCTCAGGGTTGGGAGGGCGAGGTTAGAATTTTAGGGCTTAGGGGTCGGGGTAGTGGCGATCTTAACCACGCATACCCCCTTACCATTCATGCCTTTACAACGAAATTGCGTGGTAAAAGCATGCATGGTGAAGAAATGCTTGGTTAAGACACATTTGCGTTTCGGACTGCATTGTAGAGGCACGTGTGGTTTCACCATGCATGCCTCTGTCATAAAACCTCCTAGGGATTTGCTAGAACTTGAACATACATCTTCCAGCAGCCCCAGGCCACCCTCATCCAAAAGTCATTTGGCACCTCCATCAATAACTGCACCCACTGGTCATCTGCATATAAAGATACAACATAACATCTGCCTTGGACATTAAACCCCTCCTTCCAATCAGAAAGGGCTCCGATATTGCCCTCCCTGTGCAAACTGTTGCTACTGGGTCAGAGTAAAACAGCCGGATCCATCCCAAAAATGGGATCCATTCCCAAGCAGCGTCAAACCACCATTAAGTAGCCAACTCCGTGTGTCAAATACCTCCTCTTTGTAAAGGGAAGGCCGCCCCCCCCATCACTCAGCGTCTTGCCTCTTGGTCCAATCCATCGCCCCTAACAACTGCCTCAGACTGAGTAAGGTATTCCTGCCTGGAAGAATTCCACACTGACCCGGATGTATAACAGTTTGCACTATTGGTATTAGGCGATTAGCTATCACTTTACCCAGTGCTTTATAGTCCAGATTAAGTAATGACATAAGGCAATAGGTACTGAAGTTCGGGCGATCCCTGCCCTGTTTTGGTAGAACCACAATAATTTCTTCCCTCGTGGAGGGTGGGAACCTATTATTCTTTCCAACTGCCCCATAGACCTGGAGCAAACGAGGTGTCAGTTGCAAGCTATACTCTAGGAGAGTTTACTTCCTTCCCTAATGGGAGAGTGTATAGGTGTCTGTAACAATCTCTAAATACTTTTTAGGTCTCGCCTGGCGTGAGCAGCGCATGCGCTGCTCTCGCCATGTGAGGGCTTCTTGAAATCGATACGATTCCAGAAGTCGCGTCGCTGCTCCGCCTACAATTTTGATTTGTGCGCGTCGTTTTGCGTCATGCATGATGCAAAACACAGTGTAATGATTGCACCGGAGGCAATCATTACACTGAGGGTTGCCACCCTGTCCGCTTTTGGCCCCACCCACCGGGATTTGATCTTTTACTTGTGGCGGGAGACAGTGTCTCTTAATTAGCAGCTAAGCACTTTTTTTTCCTATTACGGCGTTTATCTGCAACAATGGCTGACGTGCCTTTCATTTCTCTGCGTGGCTTGTTTCTTTGGCTTTCACTTTCGCGCGCGCTACATTGTTAATAATGCCGCACTTTTGTGTCCACACTTTTGTGTCCGCTACACTAGTGCTTTCACTTTCGCGCGCGCTTTGCGCACGCGCTACATTAATGGCGTACTTTTGTGTCCGCACTTTTGTGTCAGCTACACTAGTGCTTTCCCTTTCACACGCGCTACATTATTAATAATGGCGCACTTTCATGAGTTGCTTAAAAAGTGTCCCACAGGCCCGTTGCTGAGCCTCTCCGCCTCGTAAGCATTTCAGTGTGCTCTGGGGCTTGTACTTCTCGGTCCCCTGCCCCTCTCGTTGCTTCCCCCTCCCCCCGCTTGTTGCAGTCAGCCGTTCACCCAGCGGCTAAAAAGGAATCGCAGTCCATTTCTCCGCCTGTCTATCTGCGCGCGCCCACTCGGTGTCCACACCTCTTTGCACACCACATTCCCTCCATTTATAGGCTCGGGGGAGGCATCTCCTGTGGGCGCTCTATCAGTGCTTGGCACCCCTCCAACTGCGGCTTGCTGCATTTATGAGGAGCACCCCCGCCCCTCCATGTGCACATTCAGTGTCCGGCATTCTCTAGTCCGCGTGTCCAGCTCGGCACACACTGCCTGGCACCCTCACTGCCCACCTCCCCGTGTCTTGGCCTGGCACATAACGGTTCTCCGCCAAGGCCTTCTGTGCGTACCCACTCAGTACGTGGTACCTCTCCAGGCTCCCCTTGCTGGTGCTCGCTGCTCGTACACGCTGCGCCTGGCACCTCTCTCGATCCCCTTCGGTGCTGCTCGCATGCACAGTGCCTGGCACCCCTATTGCCCATTCCCCGTGTCTCGCTAGGCCAACCGTTCCTGTGCCCCTCTGCTCGTACACACCGTGGCTTTGCACCCTACTGTCCCGCTCCGTGCATGCCCACTGTGCCTAGCACCTCTCGCTTTCCGTCCCTCTTCATAAACCGCTCTAGCACCCGCCTCCCAAACCACCACCCAGTGTACCTCTGCGAACACATACTGAGCCTGGCACCGCTCTCGGTCCCCTCCAGTACCCCTCCTTATGCACACACTGTGCGTGACACCTCTCGTGCCCTTTTGGCATCACTCTGAATGCACACAGGGCCTGGCACCTCTCTCGTGCCTCTCCGGGTAACCCACTGCGTGCACAGTGCCTGGCACTGTATTGTCTCCTCTCATTTTGCACGCATGCAGTGCCTTGCACATCTCCCGCCCTCAGCCCCTCTACATGCATCACTGTAGCATCTCCCCCCTCTCTCTCCGGGCACACACTGTGACTGGCACCTCTCATGTCCCTCCAGTACGCCTCTGCATGCATAGTACTGTGTTCCCCCTCTGCTTATGCATGTGATGCCTACCACCTCTCCGCCCCTCCGCGTGTACAGCTGTAGCCCTCTCTGCAAGCACACGGTGCCTGACACCCTTATTGCCCCCCTCTAGCTGTGCATGCACGTCGTGCCTGGCAGCTCTCGGGCCCCTCCCCCGTGCCAAGGGCGCCCCCTCCCCGACGGGCGCAGGGTGCGAGGCCGGTTTACAACGAGTGCAAACAGCGCGACAGCTGCTAGCCCCGCCGGCCGCTCGGCTCACAAAGCGCTCATTATGGGGAAGGCAGCGGCGAAGCTCCGGCACTTTACCGCTGCCTGCGTGGGTTCATTTGAAAGGCAAGCCGACATGCCTGCTCCTTCGGGGCCTCCTCTCTCTCCCTCGGCTGCAGCGGGGTGGGAACAGCCCCTTCTCACAACTTTCCCCCTATCATGGGCCGCCTGCCTCCTGTAGCACGTCTCAAGGCTTCTCCGTGAAAAACAAAACCCACCGCCCCTCCCCCCAACCCACCTCATGGGGACAATACCACTGAATTCTATGAGACTGTGCCCCATAAAAGTAGCATCCACAAACATTACAAGCATATGTGACAATTAAGAGTAGTTTCTCAGTTGCTGAATGTTAAATTTTTAGATAAACATATTCATCTCTGTGCCGATGTGTGTTTGTAGGGAAGCCGGTGGGTTGGTTCTTTGGAGTGTTAAATTATTGGGCAGTTTGAGACCGGTCCAATTAAAACAAGCATTTGCAATGCAATAGGTCTCGCATTTGCGAGAGTTTAAGCTATTAGCATTGCAAATGACAATGCCTTTTATTTGTTTTACAAACCAAAACATAAATAAAAGACATTGTCATTTACAATGCCAAAAGCTCAAACTTACGTAAATACGAGACCTATTGCATTGCAAATGCTTGTTTAATATAGTCTTGTGTGCTGACAATCAGACCTCTGTAATTACGTAAAACTGCTTTTGGGATCCTGGCAGTATCAGATTGCAGGAAGCCTGCAAGCATTTTGCCTGCACTGTAACTTTCAACACGCTGCCAAGCCACATACTCTCTGTTTGTTAACACACTCAATTTGCTCAACAGGTCGGCTTTTGTAAGCAATTGCCTAACTTGTGTATCTGCCGGCAACTAAACTTCAAGGTCTCTAAAACAATCTTTTATGGTTTGCAACGCTTGTATCAGCATCTATTTAACCACATACGCTATCCTTATGCAAAGTCCCCGTTTTACAATGCTGAAAGCCTTCCACTCTGTTGTGGCATCCATTGCCAACCCTGTATTTTTCTTGAAATAATTGTTTTAAGTTTTCCCCTATAGTGGCTCAGAATACAGAGTCCTCCATGGCCTCCTTGGGAAGTCTCCAAGTAGATATCTGTGGGTAAGTTCCCAATAACAGTGTGAGTCTGAGTGGGCTATGATCAGAAAGGGTACGACCCACATACTCAGGATCATTCATGTGCTTTCCTGCCTCATTATTACAATAAACAATATCTATTCTGGTATAAAGAGCATGTAACCCAGAGTAGAAAGAGAGCTCACATGCTTTCAGGTGTATCAACCTCCCTGCGTCAGTGACTTGGTTAACTGCCCATTGCCAGAGGTGATGGGAGGCAGCCAATGATGCTCCAATAACACCAGGAAGTTAGATACGATTTTACAGGTGATATCAGATGTTAAATCCACCATAGACCCGAAATGAGATGCCCTGGCACTAGAAATTGAACTAGAGGCATGGTTCTGTCCTTCTCTTTATGTGGAACACAGTTAAAATCAACCCCATCTCAATATACATGCTGATTATAGATTACCTATTATGGATGATGAAACTGTTCGAGAACGAGCCAAAATCTACATGAGAGGAATATATACAGCCATGAGAGAAAGCAATTCACCATCCAGCACTCCCTCAATGACCGTGTACCTGCCCTCTGGATCAATTCTGGTAGACTGGGAACTCCAGGCACCACCCAGATAAGTAGTCCTAAGGGAACACCAAGTGGTCCCCACTGTCGTCCCGCAGCTGTGTTATGGGTCTCATGGAGACAAGCGAAGTATACGTGACAACGCTTAAGGTAGGCACGTTATCTTTTTGTGGGGCTGGCTATGGCTCTCACATTCCATGTTAGGATATTGTATGTTGTTTGGGTAGTCTAACATTCCCTGCCATGTAACTCATGTGAAACTAGCAAACCTCTTGCAGTAAATATGCCTGTCATTTTGCCTCTCCCTGCCAGTTTGTGACTGTACTCTGCCTGGAAACTCATTGGTTTATTAACATTAAAACTAGAACTCCCATCTCTCATCACAATCTTGCCTATCCATAAGCAGCAGTTTCTCCTTTCGCTTCCAGCCATGAACAGATGTCTGCAGGAGTTGCAAAACAAAAAACAAAAAGTCCTGTCTCCATCTAGCACTCTGAGTTTGGGCAGGAACATGGGAGGCTTGAAGGTTCAACTTCCACAAACTCTATTTTACTTATAAGAATGATTCACATCGCTTCTGGGCTGCCATATTATACAGTCCGGGAATATATTCACTTTATTATGGTCTACAGACCATTGGCCCCTACACCTCCAAACCAGGAGGATAATATTTCTCTGCTGCGGTAATTGATAAGTCTCACTTTGACTTGTCTGGTTGGGGCATCGGGAAAGCGCATTCTATTCTGAATTTTGTGCATCTCGTGCACCGAAAAGAAATTTGATTTCCTACTTTTCAACACCACATTTGGTAACTAGTCTTCAAGGAATACTTCCATTCTGTGACCCTTGATTTTCTCAGGCAGGCCTATAATGCATGCATTGTTATGCTGCGATCTCCCTTCAGCCTTTTCCATCTTTAATCTGAGGATACACACTTTGTTGTGCAGATCCTTGAGCTGAGCCTGCCTGTCTTTCACAGAGAGCCTCAACGTCGCCAGGGTAGACTCATTGGTTGTCTCCCTTTCCATGAGCTACCTATGATCTGTTCTTAAAAGTTCAATTTCTAGTGCTAGGGCATCCATTTTGGGTTCTATGGTAGATTTAACATCTAATATCACCTGTAAAATCGTATCGAACTTCCTTGTGCTATTGGAGCATTCGTTCCATATTAGTGAACGGGGATATTTGCTCAGTGCTGATGAAGCTTGGCAGCGACATTAATCCCATTTAGTTCCCACCTTTAGTGCTCTTTGACTTTACCAAAGTAACAGGCCATAGATTATCCCAAACACTGCTCCTCAGCACGGACACCCAAAGTGCTTACCACTTGATCATCATAGGAGACATCATTCTGGTTGTGTACCCATTTAAAGTCACCATTCATCCACTTTAACACAATTACGTACTGGGAAGCTTGCACCTTAGGGTTCGGGAGCTTGTCAGGTGGCCAGACACCACTCCTGCCTCAGCACTATTTAGTGCCTAAATGTATTTACCAACATTGCAGGAACCAAACAAAACTCAAAATTCCTCATCCCACAACAGATAAAAACAGCTTTCATATGCATACCCCCTAGCATTTAATTCTCAGTTGCTCTACCTTCTCTCTTATCAGGTTTAATTGCTTGGTCGTGGTAGGTATGCCCGCCCACAGTGTCTCAATAAGGCAAAAAGCTATGCAGCCCCTGTATGTCCCCAGACCTTACCTCAGCATGCCAGTATGCACAGTACAATCAAGATGGCCAATCCAACTTACTTTATCGTTGGCTCTGCAGTCCAGGACCCTTAACCACTTTCAAGCCTGTGGTCCAATGCAAATTCCAGTCCATGCTCTCCCCCTCAGACTTTATGCAGGGGCCGCTCTGCACTTCATTCTCTGGTGTGGCCTCGCATTGTGGGTCACTGCAAAGGTGCACTCTCTTTCCACCTCCCCAGACTGCTTTGGGTATGCATTCCGGTGCAGCCTAAAGGCCAAGAGCTCCTCTATGATTCTGCACAGGGGCCGCTCCCGTCTGGGGCACGTCTTCACCTCACTGGTCACAGCAGAATGTCGCTCATTCAGCCACCTCTCCACACTCACGGGGCACTCTGAGTGGCGTTGTATCTCACACAAAGATTTTATCCGTCATGCATTACCCTGGGGGTGAATGTGTACCCTAATATCCACAAGATAATCAAGGACAGGCAATCTTGCGGGGCTTGCTCACTAGTATGCAACTTGCTCGGCTCCCATCTTGGCCCGGACCATGACAGGGCCTCTATGTGCATTTGGAGGTAGCTCCTTTCCCTTATCCTCACTGTTACCCCACACACACACCTCCTTTCTTCTCAATGTTAACCTCCAGACCCCTACTCCATTGTTAAGTATTTCCAAGGCCATTGCAATTCTGTTGATAGGGCCTTTTGCCCATAATTATGGATTGAATGCCCTTGCCTCATAATCAACCATCACCTGCGTAAATTGAACATTTAAAAAATAAAGATTTTTCCAGCTCACACAGATTACAAGGTACTGAAAATAAATCTCTGCACATGGTACCCTCAAGTGGCATGGCCACCATTCAATTGTTCATAGCTGTATTCGGGTTTTAAAGTGGCTCTGATGCAGTGAATCTTTTAGCCATCCTGTACGCGTATTAAACCGCAAAACAGACAAATAGTAACGCCACAGAACGCGCCACATTGAGCTGCTTTTAATGTTCCACTGCTGCATAAATCCAGTGGCCCTAGATAAAACTCAAGCTGAAGACAATGCAGAATTATTAATCGGGTTAGATCTTCTGCTTTGTGCTGCAGATAAGCCCCGCACTGCTCCATGAACAGAGCAAGCACAGAGTGATTTTCACAAATTTCATGGAGCCAGTAATTCTACACACAAAATGGCGGAGAGCTGCTACAAACCATATGATACAAATGATGCTCAAAGTGACGTCACCGAATTGCTCTCCCGCACTTCATGACCGTTATTTCCCCAGCTGCATGTTTTCTCCCTGCTCGTTTGCAAGTGAAGACCTGAGAAGCGCATCCGATTTAATTTCCTCTGCAGCACCAAATTGCTCAAATTTTCCCTTGCTATGAAGTTATTCTCCGCCCTCTCAGCCATCAGGAAAACATGCTTCCCCCCACACCAGTGCTCCATTTAGATGCGCAACAGTGTTTGAGCGAGGACATATCTAGTGCCTCTGAAGAAAAGTTACACCCGTCAAAATGACGAAAAATAAGTTATGTGGGCGAGGTGGGGTGCAGAGTCTGGGTTAAAAACAACGCCAAGGTTTAGGACTCGCCTTTCAAGTGGGAAAAAGAAGAGCAGCAATGCAAAACGGGAAGAAAGTCGAAGCCTACATGGGGATGAATTTCCTCATCTAATGAAAAACTCAGAGACAAAAAAAGGGTGCGGTTGAGCTGCTGCAACAGCAAACTGAAAGCTTGGTGAGGTTTCATAACCTCGTAATTATGGAAATAGACCATGCAATGCAGGCATGAGCGTGAAAGTGCATGGCAGTTTTACAAAAGTTTCACATCTGTAATGTTCTTTTAGAGAAAGGAGACAAGATTTCGAGGGTGTTCTTTAGGTCCTATACTGAATATTTAAGTAATCTTAAAACAAGAAGACCAGGTCAATAACGGATGTGATACACCACTATGCGAAAATGCTGGTCATACATATTTGTTGAAAGTTTGCTCTCCTCTGCATATTATTCACCTGGAAGTTTTTTGACCACTGAATTGGATTTACATGTAACTAGACTGTTCTTATACGTCTTGTGTGTGCTTTAGATTTTTCAAAGTGCAAGCACCTCCATTCAGATTGTACAAAGAAATACTTCTCGGGTTCCTAAATTTGACATACATACATCAAAACAGGAGATTCTTATATTTGCCAAAAAAATCATGTTATCAATACACTGCTGCTATACGAATAACCTCCCAAAACTGAAACGATTAAACAGAAGCAGGGCTTCTTTGAGTGCATTCAGTTTTCTCTCTGGCTTCCATCTCTGAATCATGAAATGTGACATTCAAGGAGAATAAAAAATTTCCTAGCTATCGTACCGAAAAGTTTAAATTCTATTAAGGACTTGGAGGCGAGGATTATGCTTTATCTTTCTCCACTTTATTGAATAGCAGTCATGTTTTATTCTGTAAACAAACTACATTTCCCATGGAACACTGGGAATGGTAAAAACAAATGATGTCCAACAGCCCCACAATGCAGTAGGTGTCCAATCAGAGGCTAGTATTCCCAACGTAGTCCTTCGCCTCTTGTCGCGCAAGTCATGCCACAGCTCTGTTTCTAATAATCAGATTTCCTATTCTCAGTTCCGAAGAATGAAAAGACAATATCAGTCACCTAAACATTTACTAGATCTAGAAGACTATCAATCTGTCAATTATTATCTGCAGATGTAACAAAACACATAGTATGCATTAGACCCGATCTTTGGGTCAGTACCACTGTATACTTTATATTAGAGGATCAAAGTCCTTACTTACTAGTCACAGGGAGGGCTTTCAGGATGCATAATCCTTGGGTGGGATAATCCTCAACTCCGAGTCCTTAATAGAATTGAAACTTTTCGTTACGATAGCTAGGAAATTTTTCATTCTAGGTCAGGACCGGAGGCAAGGATTATGCTAGTTTAAAGCTTACTTACTACTGGCTGAGCTATAGCCAACACTGGCTTGAAACAGAACCCTTTAAAGGTCGAATCTGAGGAACAATCGGCCATGTTCATGATGTCTTCCAAGCGGGTCCGCAGAGAAAAGTCTTTAAATGTCATTTCCCCACGAGCAGAGTGTGCCCCAAGGATCTTAAGGTATATGCCCGCTAACTGCATCACCCAACGGGCTATGGTCGGAGAGGACACTACCTTATGCGGTTTTCTGAGGGCGATTAAAAGCTGTTGCTCGCCCGGGTGCCGGAATTCCTCACACATCAGTTCATAGGCCTTGAGACAATGCACTACGCACAACTTGAGAGAATCCGGGAAAGCAGGGTATTCAATGACCCTAGTGTTAGACTTTGTAGGTCTGGCCACCGTAAAAGAGACTCCAGAGGGAGAGAAGGATCTTCCCGTAATATCGAGGGCTTGAACGTCTGAAACCCCTTCTGCAAGACACCATGCAGAGCAACATTGCTAGCTTTGCTGAGAACTCCTTCCTTGAGGGGAACCGATTAGGTTGTCAGGAGAGAAAAAGGTTTAAAACTCTATTAACATCCCAAAGAGCTGGATACCGTGGCTCTTGAGGCAAGGACAGTCTGATCCCCTGTAAAAGCCTACACACAAATGGATGTTCACCCACCAGGGACCCCTCCACCTGAACATGACCCACTGAGATGGCAGAGCGGAAGGTGTTAATTGATCGGTATGCCAGACCTTTCCTCAGCAGGTAAGCCAAAAATTAAAAGCTTGCACTATCTCGGCACCGACGGGATTGCAAACCCGCCACAGACACCAACGATACCATCTGTTTCAAGCTGATATATATCGCTTGATGGTGCCCTCAGACATGCCTTGGATAAGAGGTCCTGAGCCTGTGCCAAAAAACCTAGGATCGACCATCGTCCCCCTGTAGTCCTCCACGGCACGAGGAAAAGTGATCCTGCTAGGATCTTCTGATGTGGATTCTGATCTGGATTGAAGAGGAGAGTCGGAGACAGGGGAAGAGGGATTGGATGATCCTAAGAAAGTTCCAGAAGAACCAGAAACCAAGCTTGAGCTTTCCAGACTGTGGTGATCAGTACCACTTCTGCCTGTTGGTGTTTGATCTGAGTCAAAGCTCTGGTGATCATTGTGAACAGGGGAAAGGCATAGCCATCTCTAGTTGCCAGTTCTGTAGAAAGGCATCCATGGCAGTCGCCAAGGGATCAAGCCTCCAACTGAAAAATCTGGAAAGTTGGTGGTCCAACCTGGAGGCAAAAAGGTGCACAGAAAAAGGACCCCGACGCTCTTGGAGATTGGCAAAAATCTCCGGGTGGAGTTTCCAAAGACTGGACTCCCTGAAGTGCCGGAATTGGCAGTCGACCTCTGTGCTCTCCTGTCCTGGAAGGTACTCGGCCGTGATCGCTATCTGAAGGTCAAGGCAGAACTGCCAAAAGCTGGTTGCTAGGTCTGACAGGACTTTGGATTGAGTGCCCCCTATGTGATTTATGTATCTGATGGCAGAGACGTTGTCCATCCTTAAGAGGACACAGGACTGGATTCTGTATCGCATCCAACACCGTACTGTGAAAGATACTGCCAGGAGTTCCCGGCAATTGATATGCAATTCCTGAGGGGACCACGACCCTCCTGTGGAAAAATCTCCACAATGCGCGCCCCATCCTGATCTGCTGGCATCGGACTCTATAACGAGATCAAGAGCAGAGCCAAAAATTACCCTGCCACTCCACGCTTCAATGTGTTAAAGCCACCAACGGATTTCCTTGCAGTCCATCTCTGAAAGGACTACCGACTGGGAGTACGACAGTCCCCCCTGCAGCTGTGTTGTCTTGAGGCATTGAAGGGCGCAGTAGTGTAAGGGTTCCGGAAAAATCGTCTGGATGGAGGAGGACAGCCAGCCCACCAGGTGTGCAATCTGTCTCAAGGACACACTGTGTCTGGCCAATGTGTGCCGCAATTCGTGCCTGATTTCTGCTACCTTCCTCAAGGGGAGACTCAATGTAACCTCTGTGGAATCTATAACGAAGCCCAACAAAAACGCTTTTTGAGCCAGAATCAGGAGGGACTGCTTCTCGTGTATAATGGAGCAGAGGCTTTCCAGCAGGGACACTGCCCCTAGTAACTGGGCCGACAGGTGGTGGGGATCCTGTCTCACAAGGAGCATGTCGTTGAGATGCACAATTAGGCATGTCCCCTGGGCGCTGAGGTGGTCCACAACCGGTCTGAGGACCTTTGTGAAGCACCACGGGGCCGGAGAGAGGCCAAAAGGAAGAGTTGTGAACTGAAACACTTGTTGCCATATGAATTGGAGGAATCGCCTGTGCGGTGGAAATATGGGGATAGCTAGACAGGCATCCTTCAGGTCCAGACGGACCAGCCAGTCCCCGGGGTGTAACATCACGAAGGAGGTGGATACCCTCCATTTTGAAGTGGCGATACACTAGCTACTCGTTGAATTTGAGTAAGATGATAGCCGGTCTTTGACCCTCATCTAATTTGTCGACCCGAAAAAGGTTGCTTATGAAGCGCTGTGGGTGAGGTGTAGTTGGGAAGATATCCCCCTTTTTCGAGCAGTGAGGAAATCTCAGCACCCACCAACTCTGCCTCGTGCGCGAAAACTGCAAAGGCCTGGGTCGTGTACCCTGATGGGGGAACCCCAAAATTCTATGAGAAACCTGTGAATTGTTTGCAAGACTCATGTATCGTGTGTAATGGATTTCCAATTGTTTAAAAAGGACGCCAGGTGACCCCCTACTCGCACTTGAGGCAGCATCGTAGACTTTGTATCCTGGGCCCTTTAGCGTTGTTCGCAGGTCTGGTAAAAGTTGCCAAGGCGGGCTTGGTCTTGATACTGCCCGCATCTGGAGCCTTGCCCTCTAGTCGCATTTTAGGAGTAGAGCGGTTTAACGAGCAGCTTTTGCCTCGGCCGGACCCAAGGAAAAGCCGTGAGGGAAAGACCCTCTTGATGGAGGATTAAGCCTTGTCAAAAGAAATAAAAGGTACTGACAAATTTTTTCAGCTCCGTGATAAATGGTTCACCAAAAAGACCTCCCTGTGCCACTGCCCCAGCCACTGAATCTGTCAAGTCTCCTAACTTTGGGTACACTTTAATAAGAAAGGAGCGCCTCCACTCTGTAGACAGAGCTCAATTGGCATTGCCCATGAAAGCCAATGCCCTTTGTGCCCACCCGGAGAGGGCCTGTGGGGATATAAGGTTCCTCAAAACCTTGGCATCTTCTGCCATGTCCAGGATCCTGGTAAGCAGGCCTAAGGCATCCAGGATTTTATTCTGGCACACCCGCCAGGACCAGTCAATGACCTTCTTGGGGTCTTTAATGAATTTTGCCAGAAAAGTGGCCATTCCCTGGTCTAGCTCCGGGGTTAGGGCTACTTTGCCCTCTAAGGATGGCCGAGGGCATTCTGCTTTAAGGCAATTGTCGGCATCCTTCCCCAATGGGGTTCTGATCCGCCCTGCCACGTAAGTCGCCACCTTAGAGGAGGGTGTCCATTCAACAGAGACTGGGGGTGTACGAGGTCTTCGGGGTCAAACATGTCGGACCCTTCGTCCTGAGGGGGAGGTTCCGTGGCTGGGGGCGTAGTGGAGGGGTGCCATGGGCGTGAAGGCCCGGGTTCCTCCTCCGTGTCCCTGTGGGCATCATCACCTGGGGGCGGGGAAGGTGTAGGGTCTACTAACCCACGTGCGGACTCTCCGGGCGCGGAGGCAAGTGGGGCTTGATTCAGGAATGCCTCCCTGAGACGCGCAAAGGCGTCATGATCCACCCCTTCATCCTAGGGGCTGGAAAGGAGGGGGGGCGGGGCTATGGTGTCTTGACTCTGGGCCAATGTTGCGCATTTCCGCACAATCTGCTGGGACAAGCACTGTTCCATGGGGGCCATGGCTTCTTCTACAGCGCGGTAAATGGATGCATCTACAGCATTGTAAAATATGTCATCCCATGGGAGGGCAGCAAAAGGATCCTCTTCACCATCTTGTTTCACGGTCAGTGATTAGTGGGGCACAATACAGAGGGACAGTGATAGCGGGTTTTCCGCTAGACTCAGAGAAGTATAGCGCTATCTGGAGCCCTTAGGTTTACCTGGGCACAGCGCAGTGCAAAGCTATACAACCAGGCTATTGCTGGGCTTGCAATGGAAACTCAAGCACAGCGCTATATAAGTGCCTTAACCAATATTGGCTAAGCGCAAGGCGCTAGCAATTAGAGTGCTAGAGGCCAGAGAGTCAATAGGGAGCAGAGGCTCTCATTCAGAGGGGTCCACGCCCCGGGGACACAGCACCCCGGCACTTAATTTCAAGAATGGGGTGCTGAAGCCACCTGGGAGCGTGTTCCCTACAGGTTCCTCAGCCTGTGAAGCATACAAACCCCAGTGGGGCGTCAAGAAGGTACTTACTATCGGCCCTTCAGGGCATCAGGTAAATAACCGATCAAGGCTTGCAAGCCTGCACAGACCCTAGGTAGGGGCGTCTCTCTCCAGGGGCAGGTAGAGGCTGAGGTAGATAGAGCAATTGTGGGTTGCCACTGATGGGAGTTCCAAAAATCACACTGTGGACCATAAAGAAATGGTGCTCCCACCGCGCCCCCTAGTGGCGGGAGGACCCAATCGCACTACACCAATGCCAGGACCAATTGGTACGGTTGCGTAGGAGCGCAAAGCGTTCCCACGACGGTAATAAAACATGCACAATAGTACAGCAATAAGAAAAAACAGCACATAAAATGCATAGAGAAGATGGGAAAATACTCATCTGGGCTGCGAGCAGCGAAGAAAGAGGAGTTGGTGACAGAGGCAAAGGTCTACGTTGGGGAATACTGGCCTTTGATTGGATACCTACTGCATTGTGGGACATCATTTGTTTTTACTATTCTCAGTGTTCCATGGGAAATGTAGTTTGTTTACTGAATAAAAAAAATGGCTGCTATTCAATAAAGTAGAGAAATATAAAGCATAATCCTCACCTCCAGTCCTGACATAGAACTTCATTCTCCAAAGCGTATATACATATGGACAGAAAATTTGGAGTTACAGTGATTGACTGTAAGAAAGTGCCCTTTTCGACATGGTCACCACCCCCCCCCCCCCCACACACACACACACACACACACACTTTTTGCCTGGTATTTGATGTGATTTTGACTGGAAGTGCACTGAGTTTCTGCGATCCAGGTCCCCAATGCCAGATCTCCTTCCCAAAACTATGCAATTGTTGACCCAACTGGCAATACTTTCAGTACCCTCTGAAAGTCCCTAGTAAATGATATCACTAGTGCCTAGGGCCTGGGGTACTAAAGAGGGTGCCAAAGGGCTGCAGCATGAATTGTGCCACCTTAAGGGACCCCTCACGAAGCTCATGCAAACCGCTGCTGCAGGCTGCGTGTCTTGGTGCAGACCAATGTGAAAACACGACATGGCACACAGCCTGCGTGCCATGCTTGTCAACACTGAATGCACTATAAGTAGGTCACCCTCTTAGCAAGCCTTACAGCCCTAAGGCAGTGTGCGCTATACTACATGTGACGACATCACCGCATGAGCAGGTATGCCCATGTGCTGGTCAGTTCCATTGCTGCCAGTACAACTGAACAGGGAAGCCATTTTTAAAAGCATTTGCTGGGCACTGTTAAAAGTGAGATACCCAGCTACATGATGGCTCCACTGAAAATAAGGATGTTTGGTATCAAACATCTGGTAGTAATAAACCCACCCTGATACCAGTGGTGAATCTACTAATAAATACACAAAGAGAGCACCTTAGGGGTGCCCCCTGAAAGCTGCTGGTGTGCCGACTGGTTGATTTTAGCCAGCCTACCACCAGAGACGAATTTCTGACCCCCAAGGGTGAGGGCCTTTGCTCTCAGGGGTCCATAAACTAAGCCTACTCAGTCAGAGGGTATGGTACACCTCCCCCCCAGGATGACCTGCAGATTAGCATTCCAAGGCATAATAGCTTCAAAGGGCCTAACGCTTTTGGTATGCGAATCTGGTTTCACTCACAGGAGAAGAAGTCAACCGCCCTCTGAACAGGTGGGAAAATTAGCTAGTCAGATAGGCGTGTCCACCCTCAGGCTAGTGCCACCCCTAAAGTGGGCTTCTTGAAGTGGAGGTGACTTTTCAAAGTTAGCCATCTTGGTTATGGCAAAATCAGGAACTCTGGCACAGGGTTATGACCGCTTCCCCAGGAAGTGGTCCTATAGGGGGGCGCAGCAACCCCAAGGGTACATAGCTCATTGGCTACTACCCTACACTCTCCTAACGCCCCTACATTCAGTATTTAGGGGAGCCTCTGGCACCAGAGAATCAGATCCTGCCGACCAAAAGAAGGGCAGAAGAGTCACGAAAAAAAGAACTGCAGTAGAAGCAACTGACTTGGCACCAGCCCAGTCAGCCTGTTCGCCTATTCTCTCCAATTGCGCCAAAGTCGTCTCGCCCTGCAAGCTGCTGATCCTTTAAAGCCTGGGAGAAATACCAGCACTTCTCCAAAGACACAGGAACTCCTGTGGAACAGCAGAGCTGTTCCCCTGCACCGAGCTGTGAGACTCCAGAACTGCAAAAACCCAACGCCACAAAGCACCACTAAACCCACGCTTCCTAGCGCAAGTCCAAGTGGGCTAACGTGCCAAAGTGGTCCCCAACCTTCAGAGACAGAGTCCACCTTGGTTTCACCCCTCATGAACTTTCTGAAGCCACCTGCAGGCTCTGCACGCAGGCCCCCAGCTACCGTAAGTGCTCCCGGACGAGAAAACTAGACCCCCTTAAAGACCCTCTTCACCCGGCCACCCCGGCCCGAGAAGAAGAGGACCACTGATGACCCCACGCCCCCTAGCATCGCAAGAATTAAACCCTCTTGTTGGTTCAGGCTGACTGGTGGCCAGTCAGAGACTGCAGCATCTGTTCATGGAGACCAATCCCCCGTTGATTCACATTGGGCACCGGAAGCAGTTTGAATCACTGCACCCGGCCACCCTTGTGCTGCTGGAGGTGACCTGTTGGTGCTGTCTTAGACCTTGCCTCATATTCACCTTAAGTCCCGGAGGTTGGTCTCTTAAGTTGCTGCAAAGAACTTGTATGTCATTTTTGGTTTTTCTCCCATAGGAGAACATTGCAGCCTCTGAAAAGTGCATAAAATGTCAACCGTTTGAATGCAGAAGTATTTCTCTTGAAAAACCCACCAACTGGATCGTATTGATTCTGGTGCCGACACATATATAAATATATGTGTTATTTGTTATAAATTGGTGTGGATCTCCTTATTGAGTCGTGTGCATCATTCATTGACTATTGTGTGTATTTGCAAATGTCTCGCACTCCTCTCTGATAAGCCCAAGGCTGCTCGACCACACTACCCCCTAATTGAGCACCCCATTGGGATTGCTAGAGTAAGCCCTGTCTACTCGTAAGGGAACCCCTTGACTCTTTGCAAACTATATCTCATTTTAATACACTACAAAGAAAGCAGGCTTCCTACATGGACACTGTCCCAGGAACGCTGATCCGTCAGATTGCTAAATAAGCAAGATAGCGTAGAAGCAGAGCGAACAGCAATGCAAACATTCCAATATTTAAGGATATTTCAAGAAAATGAATGACAACGTCATAGAGGACAGGAAGGAGCAATAAGTAATCAAGTTTTGGAAGTTTAACGCTGTAACCACATGTAACACAGACAGCAATCAATCGATAGCTCCTACTTTGCTGAACACCAAATGCACGCTACCACACACCTATAGAAAACTTCCTTGCATTTCAACAGCTGCTTTGCTTTTGTGCTGTTGCATATGCTTTGAAATCGTTGCTACTTTTATTGATGTGAAACATTTGTCCATCTCAGTGTTTCCCACACTGTGGCTCGTGACCTACTAGTAGGTCGTGAGACAATCTTTGGTGGATTGTGAATGTCCACGCAATAAAGATATATATTCTATATTTATCTTCCCATATTTGCTGCCCTTCAAAGACAGGGCTCAAATGTCAGGCTATGTCTTCTGACAAATTACTGCTTATTTATTTTTTATTAACATAGAGATTGGTGTTTACAATCTCCTCACTTAGCAGTCAGAGGAAAAGTAAAGTAAATATTTGACAATCTTGCTGCAAGCCAGGGACTGTGAAAAGAAAGGATGTAGGGTGTCATTTTTTGTGACAGACAACCAAGTGTAAATACCTGTAAATGAACTGTATACATTCAGCATATGGGAAAGCAAAAATGAAGCTCATTTGGTATAATTCTGAAGTGTGATGGAAACAAAGATTTTAATAGGATCAAACCAAATCAAGACACTTTACTTGATGATACACAAATAAATATTTACTGAAACCCGATTTCCACTCATTATCATTTGTGTGCACTATAGTTATATCTGTAAAACTGTATGTCTGTCCAAATTTAGTGGCAATTTCAATGGCAAATGTGCGGTCTTTAAATGAGTTTCTACCACACAATGCTTTAGTTACATTTATTTAAAAAAAAAAAAAATCTCCCACCTTTTCTCCATTAAAACTAGGTGGGTCACAAAGGTTTGTTGTTCTAAAACGTGGGTCTAAAAAGTTTGGGAAGCACTGGTCCATCTTCTTGTACAGTGTATGCTAGTTTATCTCCATTTGATATAAAGATATATCAACTAGACAGACCACTGATTTCAGCTTTTGAATTAAAGGCTGCCAGCCAAGTGTTACATTACATGTATTTTCCCTGTCTCTCCCTTCAGTCCTTTCCCTTTAATTCCCTTGTATACTTTTAATTCTGGCACCTGCCATGCAGTTGACAGTGATTCCACTTAGAACTGGAATTCATTTCATTCTGTTCCTGCCTGTACACTGAACAGTACTGTACCTTGTGGATTAAACTTATTCAAACTCCATCTGGATTTATTGCATAATTTTATGGGATTTTACACTGGTGACGAGATTTATGTGTGTACCTGCTACTTCTCCAGGCACAGGAGCGGTACAACTCCAATTTTGGGATTTTTATCTACTTTGGACCTTCTTACTGGATTACTCTTTCAAGATTTCTATCTTCTTATTTATATGTGGATTGGGCTATTTTCGCTATCCACCACCGTTGTTTCCCGACTTGTGTACCTGTGATTGCGGTGGAAATATCGAATTTACCTTATTTACTGCAAAAGTGCCTCACCGCATCTTTCGATTTGCAACCGCTATTGCACTGCTTGCGTCATTGAGCACCCACGCGAAGACCGCTGGAGAAGAAAACAAGCGTTCCTCACGACGCTCTGGTTGCCAAGCTCAAGATTCTTCCTGATGCGTCCGCTCCAAAGTCTTCCTGACGAGCCTCGCCGCATCACCTCATCACGCAACGTGGCGTGATTACGTCATCACGTTGCGTCGCGTACCGCCATTTTGAATTTAATTTCACATTTGCCTGGTATCTACGTCAATGCGCACGATTGCGCACTGCATCCTCGGTATCATTATTCACGGAAACACTAACGACGCTGTCATATATACGTCGAGACACACGACTGTGTATAACCAACTGCATCTGCATATCTCACTGTTGTATACAACTTGGAAAGTACTTGAACTATATTGCATATCGCACTGATGTGTACAGCTAGAAGGTATTTAACTATTATCGCATATTACGCTGATGTGCGCAGCTGTTAAATTTATTTATTCATTTACTGTCATTACTATAATTATTTTTTTTAATATATATATTTATTGTCATTGGTAAAAAACGTGTACATACTGTTTCCAGGTTACGGTAAGCTTGTAAAATTTTGTACAATCTACCATGCAATTTGAACCTCCTGCTAAATTCTTGCAAACTAAAGGTGACCCTCCTATTCCCTGGTCTAGGTGGAAGGAGGAGTTATTGACATATGAAGGCCATTGATGGGGATAGGATGGGGAATGAAAGAAAAAAAATATTCTACTTCATTGCTTAGGGTCTGAAGGTCAAGCTGTGTTCAGGACTCTACCGATTGTCCAAGGCAAATTAAGTACCTTTGATGAGGCACTTATGCGTATGGAGACTAGGTGTAAGCCCACTACCAGTATAGCACTTAATGGATACAAATTTTACACGTGCTCACAAAAGGACTCGGAGTCCTTTGATGATTTTCTAACTGCCCTCAGATCCCTTGTTGTTTCATGTAATTTTGGAATTATAGCAGATGAGATGATTAGGGACCAAATAATTGTTAATGTTGGAAACAAAAAAACACAAGAACAGTTGTGGGTCTTGGGTAATCCCAATTTGCATGACACCATAGCCACTGCTAAAGCGTTCGAACAGTCTGAAAGATGGATGAAGACTATTGAGGATGTGAACTCTAAGGGTGATAAATGTGACAAAAATATGGATGAAGTTTGTGCTGTGAGTACCTCTCGAAAGTTTCCTCAAGTGCGGAAGAATAGTGATAGTAACATTGTGTGCTATAGATGTGGTAGTTTCACTCACGTTGCTTCCTTTAAATTTTGTCCAGCCATAGGGAAGGAATGTATTAAATGTGGAAGACTTGGACATTTTGCCAGGGTGTGTAAGGATGACAAGAAGAGAGTGATTAACAAAGGGAGGACACTTCCCACTAAGAATAGTGAAGTCTCTTGTGTGAGATGTGCGCAGATTTCTGATGATGATTCCTCTAATGAAAAAGGTATTGTTGTATCTATTATGGATATTTGTGCTCTTGAGGGTGAGATTTTGAACTCCCCCAAATGTGTTGTTCGTTTCTTGAACGAAAATTTAGAACTCATGGCAGACTCAGGCTCCCCGTGGTCGATTGTTACTGAAAATTCTTTTAATCCAAAATTTAGTACTGCTGTATCTACCAATGATCTTTGTTCCTCAGATATCATTGCTAAAAGTTTTGACGTCTCGACAATTGACCTGATGGGGTATATTGCCTCTGATGTTATGTTTAAAGAGAGGACTGCTTTTATAAAGTTATATGTAGCCAAAAAGGGAGTGAATGTGTTGGGATGGAGAGACCAATGGAAATTAGGGATTATACTCAATCCTCGCAGTGAGGAACCTGTCATGGTAGTTGAGGACAGTACCAATGTTAAACTTATTGAGGATGAATTCCCTGAAGTTTTTCTGGAAGATTAGGAAAGCTCAAGGGTTTCACTCATTTAATTAAACTCAAGCAGGGTGCTTCTCCTGTCAGACAAAAACTTAGAAACGTTCCCATTAATGTAAGGGAAGAGTTGGGAGATGCTTTGAAAGAGATGTTGGATGGAGGTGTGATTGAAGAAGTGGAATCGTCAGAATGGATTTCTAGGATTGTCTTGGCACGTAAACCTGATAAATCGTTGAGATTATGTATTGACCTCAGAGCTTTGAATGCTAACATTCTGGTTGACTGTCACTGCCACCCGTTGCCAAACATCAACGAGGTTGTAAGCATGCTTGGAGGTGCCACGATCTTCTCCACCCTTGATCTTCGATCTGCATATCATTAAATAGAACTAGCCAAGGAGTCACGCCATATGACAGCTTTTATCACACCCCAAGGATTGTTTCAATTCAAAAGAATGCCCTTTGGGTTGGCGTTGGCAGCCTCTGTCTTCCAGAGGTCAATGTATCATCTGTTCAAGGATTTGCAGTCATTTGTGAAGTGTTTTCAGGATGACATTCTTATATTTTTGCCGGATAAGAAAACACATACGGATCATCTCAGGAGCGTGTGGAGTCCTCAAGGAGTATGGTTTGACTCTCAAGAAGAGCAAGTGCAAATTGTATCAAGATTCAGTTGAATATTTTGGGCACAACTTATCTAAAGAGGGTGTGGTGCCCAAAAAGTCTCTCATTGATGCAATTTTGAAATCACCTGCTCCAGACTGTAAAGATAAACTTCTTTCCTTTTCAGGTTTATGTGAATACTATAGCAAATTCATCATGAATTTTGCCTCTAAAATGGAACCCTTAAGAGAACTTACAAGGAAAGAATTTGAATTTATGTGGGGGGAAAAGCAACAAAAGGCTTTCGAGAATATCAAAGCAGAGATGATAGCTGCCCCCACGTTGAAACCTTATTGCATGAACAAAATGTGTATACTCACGGTAGATGCAAGTCTTTATGGCTTGGGATGCTTTTTGTCTCAACGTGCGGGCAGAGAAGAATGGAACGTAGCATTTGCCTCCCGCATACTTAACCTCACGGAGAGGCGTTACGCAGTAATTGAAAGGGAATTACTAGCCTGCGTCTGGTCAGTGGAGCATTTCCGCAACTATATTTGGGGTGCACGTTTCATCTTGAGAACTGACCACAAGCCTTTAGTGTCCATTTTGTCTCCGGGAGGGGGTCTAAATGCTACTGCCCGCATAGCAAGACTAATGTCCCGTTTACAGGAATACAGTTTTGCAGTGGAATATGTCCCAGGAAAAGTTAATGTTACAGCCGATTGTCTGTCCAGACTCCCCTGTGATGCGACTGAAATGTGTGACGATGAGGAGGTTGTTGCTAATATTTGTGAAATAGTGTCCGGGAAATTTAGTTCTATTTCAGAAGATATGTGGAAGAGTGCCATGTGTGGTGATGTTTTACGTAAAGTCTTTGATTACACCACAAAAGGTTGGCCCTCCAAAGCTGAAATATCAGCTGAAGTATTTCCTTTTTGGAAAATCTCTAGTGAACTTGTTATCGAAGGAGATCTCCTTTTCAGGCAAGGGAAATGCATTCCACCTTTGTCACTTCGTGATCATATTTTATCTGTAGCTCACAAAAGTCATTTGGGAATGTCGTCCATGAAGAGATTAGTCAGATCTGTGTTTTGGTGGCCTGGTTTAGACAGATTTGTAGACAGGATTGTGAGGGAATGCCCAGAGTGCGTGAATAGTGAGAAAATGTTGAAATGTGATCATGCTCCCCTTATTCCTGTTGAATGGCCTGAGTTTCCATGGCAAAAGATCAGTTTTGACATTGCCGGTCCTTTCAATTACTTGCCTCAAGACTGCAGATTTGCCTTGGTGATGGTTGATTACCACTCAAAATGGCCCGAGGTCAAACTAGTACCACATACAAATTCTGAGAGTGTCATTGGGTTATTCAAGGAAGTTTTTTGCCCGCGAAGGTTACCCAGAAGTCCTTATCACCGACAATGGTGTACAGATGAAGTCTCATGAGATGGCTGACTTCCTTGCTTTTTTTAATATTCGCCATGTCACCACAGCCTTGTACGAACCTCAAGGTAATGGCCAAGTAGAGAGATACAATAGAGTTCTTAAACAAGACATTCTGTGGGCATGTAATTTTGGGGCTCAGTGGAAAGACAAGTTGAGAGAGAAGTTATGGCTATACCGTATAACTCCACATTCCACTACTGACGTCTCTCCTTTCCAATTACTTAAAGGGAGGGAGCCAGTCTCCAAATTGTGCCCATGGTGGTTTAAAAAAAACTGTAAATACCCATACCCATAGTTCTATGGTCAACAATGAGGATGTGGCCCTTAAGGTGAAAGAAAAGCAAGAAAAAAGTAAACATTATTATGATCTTCGCATGAAAGTGAAACAGCCGCAGTTTGTTGTTGGAGATTGGGACAGGATACGTAAACTAGGTATTTTACTTAAAGGTGAAATGAAATTTGGTAGACCCATAAAATTGTCAAGATCAATCGCAACAGCATTGTCACCCAAGATGGAAAGGTTTAGAATGTCAAAAGAGTGGCCAAATATGTAAGTGTTCCTTCTTGAATTTTCCTAAGGGGGGAAATGTGGTACATTACATGCATTTTCCCTGTCTCTACCTTTAGTCCTTTCCCTTTAATTCCCTTGTATACTTTTAATTCTGGCACCTGCCAGGCAGTTGACAGTGATTCCACTTAGAACTGGAATTCATTTCATTCTGTTCCTGCCTGTACACTGAACAGTCCTGTGCCTTGTGGATTAAACTTCTTCAAACTCCATCTGGATTTATTGCATCATTTTATGGGATTTTACACCAAGCCTTTAAAAACAGTCCCAACTTTTAGAGTCTATAAATGCTATTATTGATTAAGTTGGTTTATTTATCCTTATGATATTAAAATTAGGGATAATTGTAAACCAATAGTTCCTCTTCTTTTCTGGCTGTTAGATTCAAACTTACAGTTTTGATTTGTGATACAAGAATAGAAGGCTCATCACTCCATATTCTCTTTTAATTATTTACTCACATTTGTGTTTTCTTGTTGATCTGTAACAAGTTGTCACATTCGTGATGAATCACAGGGTCAGAGCTGTAATGCATCGAATGGCGAGCCATTGCCCTCACATTGTACCTAACTTGGCAGCCATAAAACTTACAGGTGTACTAACAAGCCTAGTTCCTAATAAATACTGGTGACACAGCATATCATTTACACTGTGGAGTGATACATCGCTCTGCAACTCATATTGAGATGAATACTTCATGCTCATGAAGAAGCACTGACTTCTGTCCCACCCCAAAGCTGAATGCAGATTTGAGAGCTGCCAACAACAGCTCAAAGTGCAACTGTTCATTTCCTCCTTTTCTGGCCTCCCCGTCACAGTCATTACACATTGAAGGAATGCTCCTCCTGTCAGAAAAAAAAAATCACCATGCAGACAAAAAAAAAAACACGTTTCCCATCCCTCTCGTGACGTCAGGTAGTACTTCCTGTCACCTGATATAAATAGGGAACACACTAACCTCACGTCCTGTTTTGCCTTTTCTGCTCCAGGTGGGTCACCTAGTAGAAGGTAACTAAAGAATAGTTATTTCAATGGTTTTTTTAGGTCTGCGATGGTCTGATCGGTTTGTAAGAGGTCCTGCTTCAGCAGACCCAATTACGGCACAGGCCTGGATGCAAGAGCGTTGCCAAGCAAAGCCATTCACGACAGAAAGGTTATGTAGGACCGGCAAAATATATTTATATTAATTTGTTTGGGCCAATGGACATTTCCTCTGGGACGGTGGTGAGGAGCGGAGTACGTGCCACTCCAACTGTGTGCAGCTCATGGAGCTTTCAAAGGCTTCACTGCAATTGGTCAATCACATTATCTAGCACCACGAAGCGACTGGAAGGTTCCCATTCCATTCTTTGAGTGCTGATTGGTGGGCATGTCAAGTAGCAAATGATTGTTGCAGCAAGCTGAGGGAATTAGTTCCTGGCCTGTTCTTTCTCACCAGGGACTGGTTGATGGTTACTAGAAAATCAGTTATTTAAGGAAGAATTGTGAAGCCTGTATGTGCACAACAATAGAGGAAGGCAACTGTGTGGCAAAGAGGAAACATTTGGGGTAGGGGAAGCCCTTTCAAGTGATTTCTACGATGGCAGATTTACAGCTATCGTGCATTCAAGGCCAGGGAATTTCCTACTTCACCCAAGAGACCTAGAAAGGACACCACAGACCCCAATGATGGTGATATGGAGGAAGAGGTCAAAGGGAGATTAATTCAGGGATCAGATCTGAAAGAAGTTTTGGGCCATATTTGAGAGAATATGGTGTTCCCCGAGGCCCCAGTAATTGATAAGAAAGAATATGGTTTTGCTATTTATCAAAAGAAGGAACATGAATCCTTAACGCTACATAAAGCAGCTTGAAATGTGACAGAAGGTGAATGGAAGAAAGGACACAAACATTCCTTTCCACATTTTTTTTTTATAAAGTGTCATCCTTTTCAAGGATTTGGGGATGCGTTCCTGCAGTGCTACATGCACTACTATGTATTGGGACCACGTGATGACCTTTGACTACCATTGTTTTAAATGCTGTACTTGCATTTTGCCTTGTGATTTCATTTTGTGTCTCCTTGTAGCTTCAGAGTTGGAGTGTTTCACAAAGTAGGACAGCCTTGCCAGGAACAGAACGTGTGGGATGTGCATTTGAAAGCATGAAAGAGAGAAAGGTGTGCAATGTACTGCTCTGTCTCAGAGTGTAGTGCTGTAGGCAAGGGTGCGCAAATGTGCATTATGTTGTACATTGTGAAATGGAGTTTTATCAATGGGCTTTAACGTGCCCTAAACTCCATCTTGAATTCGGACCCTGTCTAACTTGAGCTCTGCACACACAAGCAGGCCCCCAGGTTACTTACGGTTATTTAGGTTATTCACATTCAAGATTGTTTTCTGTACTTTTGGAGACGGTTTCTACTTTCACAAGCGTCATTAAGATAAGGGGCTGGAACGTGTGGGAGTGCAGAAGAATACGTGAGAAATCCTTTGCCTTGAAATGCTTACACAGAGCTCGGCCAGCACCAGTAAGTTTCCTTGCTGTAGAGTATGTCTTCTCATGCATTGAGAAAATTATAAAACTGGGGGTTTCTTGGCTCGGAATCCGGATTTCTCCTGAGAGACGGACGCATCTGCTCAGTGCTGCATTTCCCAGCTTGAGGAGTCTCTTGACCCCAGGACTGTGATTTGTAATCCCCCAGTCTTGTGTGGGCTTAGGTGAAGATATTGCAGCTGGTGATGTATTTTCTCTGATCATTGGTATTGAGATATATGTAGGGAAATATAGTTATTTCTATGAGTTTTTTTGTCTGTGTGCTGAGTGACAAGCCAATGAAGTATTTTTATTCATTGGTTCTTGTTCATTGGCATTATCTGATGTATTCTGTGTATATATTTTATATGCTTCCATTCGGTGTATACATGCTCTTTCATTTGATAGTGTTTATTCCTGGTATTTAATTACTTGCATTTAACAGTGCTTGGTTCTTGCATTGGGCGTCCATTATTATTATATTTGCTTTCTTGCATTTGATTTATGAGTATTTCTTTATTATAATCTGCTTATGTATTGCTCCATTATTAATATTTAACTAGTAAGTACTCATTATTTGCGCGTGTTTTACCATAATTATCTGCTTGTGTTTTATCTCATGCATTTGCACTGTGATACATACACATACACACACATATATATATCACTGAAAAAACCATAGGTTTCAGACACGTTATAGTTAGAAATTAGCATTTAAAAAACCTTTGAAATTCACTGAAAAAACCATAGGTTTCAGGCACGTTATAGTTAGAAATTAGCATTTAAAAAACCTTAGAAATTCACTGAAAAAACCATAAGGTTTTAGGGACAGTTATAGTTAGTTGGACATTGCACTCGTACAAAACCCGTGAAATTCCCCGTTATAGTTAGTTCAGGTAACTATAACTCGCGCCCGCAATGCACTGCTGATGACGTCACATATTACATCACTCATGACAAGGTCAGTGACATCACTGATGACATCTCAAATGACATCACTGATGACATCACTGATGACATCACTGATGACATCATCCAGTGACTGTGTTTCTGTAAAGTTTAAATATGTTTAATATATATAGGGAAAGGCGTATTGAAGAATGAGTGGGTGTATAAGTGTCTGAATGGATGATTTAGTACGTGAGTGACTGACTCTACAAGTGAGTGATTAAATGTATCTTACTGAATGCATGGGTTAGTGACTAAACTGTGTGAATGTCTGTATCCGTCTGTCTGTTGGTTTGTAAGCGACTGCATGGCTTTCTGAATAGCTACATGAGTGTCTACATGGGTTATTGATTGATTGTCTGAGTATCTGTATGGGTGCCTGAGTGTTTGTGTGGGTGGGGTGTGTGTGACTCTGTACATAGATGTGTGAGTGGGTGATTCACTGGGTGCATGGTTTCAAGAGTGCGTCTGTGATGGACTGTATGGGTGGGTGAGTGTGTGTATGGGTGTGTTAGTGATTGAATGTATATCTCAGTGGTACATGTGTGAGTAACTACATATGTGAAAGGCAGTATATATGTGTGTTGGAGTATATAAATGGCTATAAGTGAGAGTGTGATTGTGAGAGTGGCTATATGGATGAGTGTGTGCTTGCATCAGTGATTGCATAGGAGCGTAAGAATGTGCTAGTATTTTTATGAGTAAGTGAGCTGGTGTGTATAACTGTATAGGTGAGTAAATTGGAGTGTGATTAATTATTTGCATGACTGACTAGGTGTGTGAGTACCTCTATGGATGAGTTGCGTTGTGTGAGTGTTTATATAGGTGTATGAGTGCATATGATAGTCCTGTACTGAGTGACTGTAAGTATGAGTGACTGTACGGGTGAGTGAGTAGATGTGTGTGTGTAGACCTAAGAATCAGTGAGTGGGTATGTACTTATTGGTATTGGAGTGTGTATGGTTTTGAGAATGGCAGTCTGTAATTTAGAGTGGGTGTATCAAAACTTATATTAGGGTGTGAGAAGATGCATTAAATTCTCACATGGATGATGTCATCAGTGATGTCATCAGTGATGTCATTTGAGATGTCATCAGTGATGTCACTGACCATGTCATGAGTGATGTAATATGTGACGTCATCAGCAGTGCATTGCGGGGCGCGAGTTATAGTTACCTGAACTAACTATAACGGGGAATTTCACGGGTTTTGTACGAGTGCAATGTCCAACTAACTATAACTGTCCCTAAAACCTTATGGTTTTTTCAGTGAATTTCTGAGGTTTTTTAAATGCTAATTTCTAACTATAACGTGCCTGAAACCTATGGTTTTTCAGTGAATTTCAAAGGTTTTTTAAATGCTAATTTCTAACTATAACGTGTCTGAAACCTATGGTTTTTTCAGTGAATTTCAAAGGTTTTTTAAATGCTAATTCCTAACTATAACATGTCTGAAACCTACGTTTTTTTCAGTGAATTTCAAAGGTTTTGTAAATGACAATTTTTAAATGTATTAATTGTTATATTTATTTTTTTCATACTGATTTACTACATTTTAGAAACAATTTTTTTTTACATATTTTATTTTTCAAATTACATTGTAATTACATTATACATTACAAAAAATACTTTCTCAGAATGAATTACTTTAGTTTAAATACTCTGCACATAGGCAATAGACTTTTAAGTACAGTAGTTACAGTTGTTGCAATGGGCAACACATTTTCAAACACAATGCAACATTCAGCTCAATGTGAATTTCTAGTTAAATGCAATTAGTTACTTTATGGATTACTTTTCTAACCACAGGACTGGATCCTAGATTCAGTCCTGGGACATCTCCTGTAAACAGTTGAGAAAAAGCGTTTTGGTTACCGTAGTGATTTTTAAGGAATATTATTGTATTTTAAAAGTTGACACTTTGAAACTTTTTCTCATAGAATCACCAATGTTATCCTATGGAAGGAAATTCACTTAGCAGGTAAAAACTGTTATCGTTACTTTTTCTTACTTAGTGTTGGATCCTGGATCCAGCACTGGTGAATCTCCTGTAAACAGTTGAAAGAATGCGTTTAAGTCATACAGGCGATTTTTAAGGAATATTTGTAGTTTGTGAAAATCGACACTTTGAAACTTTTCTGCTGAAAACCAGACAATGGATTCCTATGGAAGGAAATATAAGTTACTGGTAAGTACGGTTAGAATTACTTTTCAGGGTAAGTGCTGGGCTAAAAGATGCAGCACTGGGTTCTCTCCTGATAACAGGTGAGTAAATCGGAATTCGTAGTTCGGTTGATTTTAGAGGAATATTATAAAGTTGCAAAACTCCACACTTAGAAGAATTTCCAAGTGAAACCAGTCAATGTTAGCCTATGGAAGGAAATTCAAGTTACTGGTAAGTACGGTTAAAATTACTTTTCAGGACCAGTACTGGGCTGAAAGATGCAGCACTGAGGTCTCTCCTGATAATAGGTTTCAGGCACGTTACAGTTAGAAATTAGCATTTAAAAAACCTTACAAATTCACTGAAAAAACCATAGGTTTTAGGGACAGTTATAGTTAGTTGGACATTGCACTCGTAGAAAACCCGTGAAATTCCCCCGTTATAGTTAGTTCAGCTAACTATAACTCGCGCCCCCGCAATGCACTGCTGATGACGTCACATATTACATCACTCATGACATGGTAAGTGACATCACTGATGACATCTCAAATGACATCACTGATGACATCACTGATGACATCATCCATGTGATAATTTCATGCATCTTCTCACACCCTAATATAACTTTTGATTCACCCACTCTAAATTACAGACTGCCATTCTCAAAACCATAGACACTCCAACACCAATAACTACATACCCACTCACTGATTCTTAGGTCTACACACACATCCACTCACTCACCTGTACAGTCACTCATACTTACGGTCACTCAGTACAGGACTATCATATGCACTCATACACCTACATAGACACTCACACACCGCCACTCATCCATAGAGGTACTCACACACCTAGTCAGTCATGCAAATAATTAATCACACTGCCATTTACTCACCTATACAGTTATACACACACCAGCTCACTTACTCATACAAATACTAGCACATTCTTACGCTCTTATACAATCACTAATACAAGTACACACTCATCCATACAGCCACTCTCACAATCTCACACTCACTTATACCCATTTATATACTCCAACACACATATATACTGCCTTTCACACATGTAGTTACTCACGCATGTACCACTGAGATATACATTCACTCACTAACACACCCATACACACACTCACCCACCCATACAGTCCATCACAGATGCACTCTTGAAACCATGCACCCAGTGAATCACCCACTGATACATCTATGTGCAGTCACACACACCCCACCCACACAAACACTCAGGCACCCATACAGATACTCAGACAACCAATCAATAACTCATATAGACACTCATGTAGCTATTTACAAACCCATGCAGCCACTTACACACCAACAGACAGACGGATAAAGACATTCACACAGTTTAGTTACTAACCCATGCATTTAGTAAGATACGTTTAATCACTCACTTATAGAGTCAGTCACGCACCTACTAAATCATCCATCCAGACACTTATACACCCACTCATTATTCAATACACCTTGGCATATATATTAAACATATTTAAACTTCATAGAAACACACAGTCCCTGCATGATGTCATCAGTGATGTCAAATCAAATCAAATTCAGCTTTATTCGATTTTTTCTTACAGTAAAAATCATAAAAGCACAATTAAAAGAGACATTTCAATTATAATACACAGTAAAAAGCAATCAGAGTCACATACTTAAAAAAAAAAAAAAAATGTTTTACATCGTGCTCCTGAATCTAATAACAGACTTTAAAAAGAGATAATAGCCATTAAGATCATTTGATTTTCTAAGGATTGTAATTTCAAAAGAGCTATTCTACATTGTCTTAAGCCCATACTCCTCAGAATAGGTAATAAAAACCTTTTCCTGGGAGAGGTATAAAATTTACAAAATAAAATGCAATGCAACGTAGTTTGAGTCGAAATGTCATCACAGGGGCATGGTAATAAGTTTCTCGACCAGTCATTGATTTCAGGGAAGGTAATCATTCTATGAAAAATTCCAAAACGAAAACGAGTTAGAAGCATACGCCCAAAGCTTCCCTGTTCCTGCACTAAATAGGGTTGAATACCTGAGCATGTTGTAATCAAAAGGTTATTCATGACCGATCTTTTCTCTCTCTGTGTTAGTGAGTGAATGTATATCTCAGTGGTACATGCGTGAGTAACTACATGTGTGAAAGGCAGTATATATGTGTGTTGGAGTATATAAATGGGTATAAGTGAGTGTGTGAGATTGTGAGAGTGGCTGTATGGATGAGTGTGTACTTGTATTAGTGATTGTATAAGAGCGTAAGAATGTGCTAGTATTTGTATGAGTAAGTGAGCTGGTGTGTGTATAACTGTATAGGTGAGTAAATGGCAGTGTGATTAATTATTTGCATGACTGACTAGGTGTGTGAGTACCTCTATGGATGAGTGGCGGTGTGTGAGTGTCTATGTGGGTGTATGAGTGCATATGATAGTCCTGTACTGAGTGACCGTAAGTATGAGTGACTGTACAGGTGAGTGAGTGGATGTGTGTGTAGACCTAAGAATCAGTGAGTGGGTATGTAGTTATTGGTGTTGGAGTGTCTATGGTTTTGAGAATGGCAGTCTGTAATTTAGAGTGGGTGAATCAAAAGTTATATTAGGGTGTGAGAAGATGCATGAAATTATCACATGGATGATGTCATCAGTGATGTCATCAGTGATGTCATCAGTGATGTCACTGACCATGTCATGAGTGATGTAATATGTGACGTCATCAGCAGTGCATTGCGGGCGCGAGTTATAGTTAGCTGAACTAACTATAACGGGGAATTTCACGGGTTTTCTACGAGTGCAATGTCCAACTAACTATAACTGTCCCTAAAACCTATGGTTTTTTCAGTGAATTTGTAAGGTTTTTTAAATGCTAATTTCTAACTATAACGTGCCTGA